>CALSBV010010890.1:211583-227280 GCA_943590825.1 Bovichtus diacanthus | reverse complement strand
AGAGAGGGAGGGGAGAGAGAGAGAGAGACAGAGAGAGAGAGAGAGAGTGGGAGTGGAAAGCTAGAGTCAGCAGAAAGAGATGGGTGTAAAATAACTGATGATATTCTGACAGAGCACAAGTGTGTGTGTGTGTGTGTGTGTGTGTGGATGTGTGTGTGTGTGTGTCAGAGTGGTACAAGGCTGTGAAGCCAGCAGTACTTCTCCCTGTCAGAAGTCAATGTCGCTCCAATGCCAGCCGTTCAGGTGAAGAGATGGCTGTCAGTTGCTGACGTATTGTTATTCTCTCACGCTGCAGTGCTCCTTTCTCCATACCTCACATGAAGGCATCTATAAAGAGTCCCTCACTGTCACACCTTTTTTATTGATTTCCTTTTATTTATGTAATTTCTGTGTTTGCGTAGAAGTACTGGCTTCATCTCTCTGGGAGAGCTGAACCCCAGGAAGGTACACATGGTCAGCATGTGTGTGTATACATCACTAGTGTGTTAAAACTTTGCATGTTTATCCTTGTAATAAGCGGTTAGACTTTAAGGGCCCTGACACACTTTTCCTGCTCATATTTGAGTTTGTTTAAGGACATTCAGATCAGATGGAGTACATGTGTATGAAAATGTGGGGAAGATATGCAAGTTCCTCAAACCAATAGTTACATAGCAAACGCTTAACCCAGAATTGACGAAGTAAAATGAGACTAAAAGTCAAAAGTTCTGCTAGAGGCTTTATTCAGGCTGCACTGTTCACGTTATGATTAAGTGTGATGGAATAAAGAGCATAACAATCTCAATGTTCTTAGAGCTGTCATGGCAAGTGTCATCTGAAAGGGCACTAAAAAAAAGTCTAATGTGAAATTGATTGAACACAGCAAGGCATAACATCCAAGGTAGCGCGGATACAAGGTTCGATTTCTTCACTCTCTACGTTGAAAGGCGCTGACACATAGGTGGAGGCTCTTTTAAGGGTGGAGAAAAAAACCCGGCTGAAACACCTCCTGCGCAGACACACAGTTAGTCCTCCTGACACTAAATGGAGCCAATCACATTATACTGTTAATACGTTGTTGGTGACATTTATAAAAAGAAAAAAAAAAAGACCACGCCATGAGAACATGAAACCCTCAATCCTTCCTTTTTTAGAAAACAGTGCAGGAGCTGACTGTGAAAACATTTCAGTGACGTTTAAGTTTGGATGGTGTCCCTCAACGCAGTTTTATATAATAACATTTATAGTTGAGTGTCAGGACGGAACACATCCCGTTTATGTCCAAACAAGGTTGAAAATATGTCAGCTATCATCTATT
This sequence comes from Bovichtus diacanthus, assembly GCA_943590825.1. Lineage (NCBI taxonomy): Eukaryota > Metazoa > Chordata > Actinopteri > Perciformes > Bovichtidae > Bovichtus > Bovichtus diacanthus. Next base: position 225,983 of record CALSBV010010890.1, on the reverse strand, counting down.
TATGGCGTATGCACACCACTTATACCAGGACTTTTATCTTTGAATCTACACACAGTTACACGTCTAGTCCCATTAAATCTGATCCGTTCAGCTGTGGGAAAGATGTGTAGGTGGAGGGAGTGGTAGTGATGGCATCGCAGAGAAAAATAAAAGCAAGTTCTCCAGTTGATGGGTGAAAAAAAAGCTGTTTACCCAAAACACACATCTGGTGGCTGCACCATGTTCTGCTCTACTTGCCAGCTACTGTGGGTTGAGAATTGGGTCTCTGCCTCTTCTCTCTGATTGTGGACCGTTTGTGCAGGTGCTGCTCTAGATAGAAGCCCTTCTGACTCCAGAACCTGTTGCTGTTTCGCTGCATTATCTGCACTTGACCAGTGTGTGACCTTAATAGGAATCATAATCGGAGATCAGACTGGTTTTATGTTTCAGTCATGTTCCCCTCGCGATAAATCACTTCAGATTTCATCTAAGTCCATCATCAGGCCAACGTTTCAGTTTGTCAAATACGTTTTATCCTGATACCTGCAACACATGACATTCCTATCAGTACATCGTGTTGTGTAGCAAACGTTAGCATGATTACACATTAAATTAAGCAGCATGTTAGCATACTGATGATAGCATTTCGATCAAAACACTGCTGTGTTAAGTACAGCCCCAAAGAGCTGCTAGCATGGCTGCAAACTCTTGTTTCAAATGATGTAGCAATTAATGCGTGAACTAAAAGTAAACCTACTAATACTAAATAAGCGCCAGTGTAGAGTACTGCCATGTGAATAACTCAAAAAAGGTGCGACGACGATCGTGAGTTATGAGCAGGTTGCTTTCTTTGCTCTTCTCTCTTTGTTCCATTCAGAGGCCGAAAAATTAGATTTCTGCTCAAAAGCTAATGAGCTGCTTTTATGGGCTCATTTTCTGCTCTTCTGTCCCACTCTTTATTTTCTCCTTTCACACACTTGTTCTTTCTAATCTACTTTTCAGCTTGTCCGCATTCTACCCCCTTTTTCTCCACATACAGTCTTTTCTTTCTTTTGCCAGCATCTCATTCATGCAGCTCCTCTCTGGGGTGCGGCCCGGCGATTAAGGGTTTTGTGGGAGAGCTGAGTTCCAGTGAGGGCTGCTCCAAGCAAGACCGGCCCCCCTCCGGAGCCACAGCTGGCATTGGGGACTAAATATAGAAAGAGAGCTTAGGCCTTGGCAATCCGGAGGAAAAAAAGGGTGAAAACAGATACTGAAACAGAAGGAAGGAAGATCGATTTAGATAAAACCCTAAAGGCTTGTTGCACATAGAGGGAGGAGAAAGAAATCTAATATAGACGGTGAGTAGAGGAGCGCATGAGAGCATAACAGAGCATGTTTTACAATCCTAACCTCCACAGTGGATTGAGGTGATTTAAGACGCACCACTGGGGATGGCTCTGGCTGTGCTATCAATCTGTGCTCTCTGGCCTGAGGCTGAAAAGGCTCAGTAGATCACAGCAGCAACCCTGAGCCCAGCACCGCTGCACACACACACCAGAAACCTCAGCACCAGAGCCTCTGTGGCACCAGGAGCACATTTAAGGCGAGACTCTACAGTTGACAGTTGGACCTTCTCATTACCAAACACCGGAGCTACAATTCGTGCTTTCCAGTCAGATCCAAACTTTTGAGTAAGTCACAAGATGGAAGAGGGAGAAGCCAAGAGATAAATATGTTCCAGTCACACTAATTATAATTACTGAGAGTTACAGAGTATGAACTCTGCAGGGGACAAGGACAGCAGTGATGTAGCTGAAGAAATAGTGTTGAGCTGGTGCTCGACCAACACAGACAAAGGAACTCCAGCCTAAAAATACACTTCCTGTCCCAAGGTCATACAGCTCCTGTGTGGAAGGCAACAGAGAGTCGATACTAGAGCAAGAATAAATCAAGCTATTAATTTCAATTTGACAACATAAACTTCCTCTGCAGCTTTAGAAATTTTCTCATGCTAAAAACATCAGAGAGCCAGTAGAAAACTTTGATTTAGATTACATTACAGTAGCAGGAGCACTTGATGCTGCTGAAGGGAAAATGAAGCAGCCAGTTTCAGCCCAGTTCCACCCATCGAAGAGAAACAAGTCAGTACGGTGATGGTGCTGATGGGAAGAGAAATGCGATTGATTTTACACTAACATTGACTCAGCAGCAGGTCTACTTTCAGAGGAGGAGGGACTTGACAACTGGCTGCTAACTCTGATCAAACGGACGGCCGCGCTGCTGATGGACCGTTTGATCGAACTGCAGCACAAACACACCCTATGTTTCTTACATAAGTCGATAACACACTGAACAGACATGACAGTACATGAGTGGTGAAAGGGTGTTTGTGGTGGGTGTGTTTGGCGGGGGGTTTTGAGTGTAAACCAGGCGGCAACCTCCGGGTTCTAAAAGTGAAGCCAATGCAGAAGTGTCAAATCAAGTGTGTTTACTGTGTTTTAGAGTGAAATTCCAAATTGAACAATTGCAGATGTATCTTTACATAATTTTAAACAAATTTCTCTGAATTATTAAACTAGTATCTTTACTGGAAGGCAAAAATAAAAACTTGCAAGTGAAACACGCTCTCGTGAGTAGTGGAGGGTGACATTTGGAGATAACATTCATTTGTCTACCATCAGATATTTTGTACTGTCTGGGTGTATTAGGCCATTGTGGGCAATGTTGCAAATCAATGAGCAGGACTGCTTTATAATACAATATTGGATTTAAAATGATTCTTTGAATCAATGTAACAAAGTACATTGATCTGTAAGGAATTTATTTTCCTGAACAAAAAAGAAAAGATTTAAAGTTGTTTATACAGTAAAGATTGAGTAAATCTTAAAATGTTTAATGGGTCTATGTTCTTTTCACTTGCAAGCATAAATATAAAATAAGTCAAATTGAGCATCTGTTATGGTTTAGGAAGAGCCAGAAACATAAGATAAAGACTATAAAAATAGTCTGACTTTGAGGGAAAAGTTTTCATTAACCATTAAAAAATGAACTGGAATTTATGCATGAGGATTTGCAACAGATGGAAAGTAAGACCAAGAGGGCAATGAAACAAGCTATACTGGAGGTTCATAAATGAAACCAACTGTTAATGTTTCTTAAAGTCTGTCACTGCTGTTGCATCATGAAGACAGGGCTGCTTTTCTGCACTGGGTTCATATCTCTGCTGCGTCCAGCATGAAAGAAAGGACGGATGAAATTGTACGAGATCTAAAAATGTCCAAGCTGTTCCTTTAAGTTTGCTTGTTTGAAGTGTGCATATGTGTGTGTGTGTGTGTGTGTGTGTGTGTTTAATTCCTTGATCGCTGTATATACTGTATTTATAAGTTTGTGTCAGAGAGGATTGGACCATAAATACATGTTTATGGTCAGGAAAAAGAAGAGAAGAAGAAAAGAGATGATGACAGATTGATTGGAGAGAGATGATAGATCGTCTCCTCTCCTCCAATCAGGCCGGCCGGCTTTGAAGTGCGAACAAGTTGGGCACTCGAACGGCTGTAATTATGAAAGCCTTAATCAGCAGGGAGCAGAGGGGAAGTGTGTGCGTGTGTGTGCATACACTTAAAATACTGCTGCTGTGAGCTACACACACACTTAAGAAAGAAATGAATGTGTGTGTGGTTGGGCACATTGAAAATGGGTTTAAAATGAGTGCATATGGTTTAGGATGATGTATGAGTGTGTGTAGTTGAAAATAGATTCAAAGTGAGTGTGTGTTGGAATAGTGTTCTTCTGTGCATGGTTGAAAATAGACGCAAAATAATTAGGGATAGTGTATGTGTGTGTATGTGTGTGTGTGTGTGTATTTAGGAATGTGTTTGTGCACCCACATGGCTTTGTACAGCTGAAAATAGTTAGAAAATGAGTGTGTGTGTGTGTGGATGAGGATTATGTGGTGTGTGTGTGTATAGGCCGCAGTGGTTTGGAGTGTGTGGGACTAAGAATGTGTGTGTATAGCTTCAGAGTGTGTAAAGCTGGGTTTAAGTGTGTGTCTCTGTTTGTTTGCGTGTGCACGGCCAACAATGGGTCTACAACATCACAGCCTGGTCTCTTAACAGAGACGCTCCCACACATGATGGGTGGGTCCAACAAACACAGGACTTTCACCCAGGAGGTGTTTGTGTCCCGTGCAAAAATCAACGGGTTCAAATTTACCTCCGTAATTTAAATTTCGTAACAAAAAACATGATCTTTTCTCTAAACATAACCAAGTAGTTCTGTAGCGTTTTTCTCTTTCTTTTAATTTACAACGTTAACCACGTGTTTAAATCCGATTCTCTCGAAACGTAATTAAGAATACAGCCCAGTTATACGGGAACGGAATTTTGTTGGAGGGTTGAATGTTAATAATAAAAGTGTGCACGGTCAGTAGGAGTGTATGCAGGTGTGTGTTCGTGCATTTAAATGTGTGTACCGTGTATAAGCCACAAGCATTATAAAGATAGCAAAATGAGTCACATTGTTTACTTGCACAGTCCTCATTACCTTTAAATTGTTTTCCAGACAGGTACGAGAAAAAAAAAGCTGATCACTCAATAGTATATGCGTGTGTGTGTGTGTGTGCGTGTGTGTCAGCAATACGGACACTTTGGGAGTGTAATTATTTTAATAGGTTGTTTATCGCACAGCGTTTCCCTCGCACTCAAGAGTGCATGTTGTCATTTTCTTCTTCATAAGTTCCTTTCGAGGACACCGCTCTCGAGGACGCCGCTTCCTCAGCAGCGAGCTGCCACTTTGCTTTCATCTCCGCTTGCATTTAGTGAAATCAATTCCACATTACGCCTCCAAATGAAATGAACCTATTACCTTTTTGCCTTTCTTCTCCACTCCCCCTTCATTATAGTTGGGATTCCTCTCCGCTCACACACACTCTCACCATTGACGTGATGGGTGTTGCCTTTATCAAGTGGGGGCAGTTTGTTTGTACAGTAAGAGTGCAGAAGTTGAAGAGTTACTTGAGTTCAGTCATAACGCGTCAATAGGGCGTGAAGGGTTTAAGACCTTCTGATTAAGCTGTAGCCTGGTTTAAGGAAACCCTAACAGCACGTTTAAGATGTTCTACTTGATCTGACCAGCAGCCAAATCAACATATTTTAACACTGATGTGATAAAGACGACTGATTAAAAGTTGTTCGGTTGACCCATTATTTCATTTTTTATTTTGTTTGATTGTCTATTAGTCTTTAGGATGTTATTGAATGAGATCATCAAATCAAAAGATGTCATGTTTGATACCTTTTCTTCCTTGCGCTGCTAATGTATTTAATGTATTCATGTAAAGTGTTCGTCTATAACCTCCAAATCCTTGCTTGGTCTCACATTTCTGACAAATATGCTAATTTCATGCACGCACAGGAAAGGATGCATGCTGGATGTAAAAGAGAAAATGATAAATAATACAATTTGTATTTGGCCATTTAAAAAGAAAAGTATTCCCTGGGATGTTTATTGCTTAAAAGGTAAAGTTTTCATTTTGGGAAATATGCTTATTTGCTTTGATGAGAAGAGTTTGATGAGAAGATCAAAAATCAATGCTTTTACTAGCAGCAAGCTTACAATAGGTAATAACTTACTTATTAACAGGAAGTTTTAATTGAATTCTTTTAAAAACATTTAATTTGCATTTGCACATGACACCCATGCCTCTGAAGGTCGAGTGCAGGAGAACCTGATTCATCAGCACCCGGCCAAAATAGATGAGCTCACGACTTTAACGCGGCAAATGGCAGCTACTATTCTCACTTCTTTACACTTTCACACGTAGAGACAAACACAAAACATGGAGGAAGACGTGTAAATGGAGGGCCATGTTTCTGTCCCTTTGTTTAATCTTTCGTTTCCCGCAGACGCCCACACAGAAACAGGAAGATTACCGAACACGCCGTCCACTCCAGCTGTCATTTGTTTATTACTTATTGCCTCAGCAGAGGACACACGGTGACAGCATGGCAGCCAAAAACCTGTGCCCGTCTCCATGGGAGCACTGAGCCATTACAGCTCTTTTAGTAGATTGTATGATTATTTTTTGAAGAACAATTCACAGGAAATGCAAAGAGCTCATTTGCGAGAACATAGCATTAGACTGAATGAGAGATAAATGCAGGAAAGAGGCACTGAGTCATGTGGATGCGTGTTGTCCTGCCATGTCTGTCTGTCTGTCTGGCCCTCTCTTCAATGCACTCAGATACCTTTAATGCTGCCTACTCTCTGCAGTTATGCACCACTAAATTATAGTGTGTGTTTTTTTTCGAGGACTGCGAGTCCTCTTAAAATAGACAGAAAGGAGAAATTAAGGCTCTGTTTGCCCATGTGTGTATGTGTGTGTGTGTGTGTGTGTGTGTGACTGAGCATGATTCAGTGAGCTGCTGGACCCTGAGACACACAGAGCAGGGACACAAAGCAGCATCTTATGCGTCTCTTTTCTCTGTCAGTCAGATCTACAGCTGACCACGGCCATGACTTGGCAGGAAGATGTGTGGGAAATCGATTCAGGATGGCACTGAAGCAGAAAACATGTGTCCGAGCTATCACAACACAGAAAGATATAGAGGGGGACATGGAGAGATGCCGGCAGATAAAAGGGCTGAGAAGCAGAGAGTAAGCATGCATTCTCAAAAAAAAAGCTGGTATCGAAATAATGAAGATTCTCAAATAAGATCCGGGAGTCTGTCCTGCACAAACAAATAACAGCTGGTCCCTAACAAAGCCCTGGTGACGGTGAAAAGGGTCTTCACTGGGGTACTTTCAGCATAATGTCCATTTCCACAGCACTAAAAATACAAACACAGCTTCCATTCATTAAAAGAAAATTACATTACTTTTCAACCTAAAGGGGAAATGCGCCAATTTTACACATGAAAGTGTGTTTGCAGGTGTTGGGGAGTACTACTGTATAGCTGGAGGAGGTTGTGTCAAGCCTTCAGTGTCTCCATAGGGAGCTGTGCACATAAAAACGGGCTCACCAGATATCCGCAGCTCGAGGCTACATTAGCTGCTACTAGAAGAACACACCCGAAGTTGCACTGTGGGTAATTAACAAAGCAAAAATAATGCATGGAATAAAAAAGATCCTTTTTTTTCTAAACTGCCCATCATGTAGGACTGTCCTCAATTAAATACATTTGTAGTCGACTAACATTTATATCATTTTGTCGACTAATCGATTAGTTAAATATAAATAAATGACTAGGACTTAATCGATCATTAGTTGACTGTAAATTTAATAAGACAAAAGGGAAAGATGGAAGAAATGCTGTGTTTGCGTTTAATGCAAATAGCTGCAACAACAAATTAAAACAGAAGACGTCTTACTAAAATATCATGAAAAATACTAAATATACTAAATAGGCAGAAATGTACAATAAAAGCATGTTTCAGCAGTCGAGGTAAATAAGGCATTCACACTACACACATACATGCACATACAAAGTGCTTGTACGTTTTTGTTTTTTTTTGGCAATTATATTGCCAATGCAACATGGAAACCATGTGACTCTTAAAGGGTCATACAGTTCTCCATGGGTTGAGAAAATGATACAGGCGTGAGCTAATGAAACCTTTTCAAACACCATTGGATGAACTCAGAAATGCGTCGTGGTTATGCAGTAAACAAGGCTGTCCCTGAAAGGTTGACGTGATGAGGGTTTTCACCTGACAGTGAGGGTAAATACAGATGTTACTTCAGCCATCATTTATTCATCGTCTTCTCGATGTGTTCAAACCCTCACATTAAAACCTGCGAGGTGAATACAGACTCAACAAAGCTCTTCCAGACACTAACTTTCAGAAATCCCACTTCTGCTACACCACTGTGTTGGCGGACCCCAGCCAACCGGGACGTTAATCTGCTCCCATTGCAGCCCTCCCTCCCAATCGCCATGGCAACCCCATCCCGCCTGCAAAGCAAGCTGGTGGTAGGAGGAAGGTGTAAAAGCTTTGTGCATTTGTTTTCCCCTTTCTCTGTCATGTCTCTCTCTCATTCTGTGATCCTCTTCTACTTTATGCTCCCTCCATCCTTTCCCTGCCTCTATCAGCAGGTAACAGATGCCCAGCCAGTCCTCATAAATATCTCCTAATCACCGTCACCTGTGATTCATGAAGCACACAGACGGATAACCTTCGGGTACATATACAATTCTTCCACATACACAGAAGCAGAGGACAGATGGGCCTTCTCAGGCGGAGAGTGACGGATTACTTTGAGGTGGTCCTGAGCTGCCGGCTGAAAGCACCATGGGCTACAAAATGAGGGTCCACGGGAGAGGAGAGGAGAGGAGGGAAGAGGAGGGGAGGGGAGGGGAGGGAAGAGGAGGGGAGGGGAGGGGAGGGGAGGGGAGGGGAGGAGAGGAGTGAGGAGAGGAGAAAGTAATATCAGTTTCCCAGAGTATTGGACACACATTCATCCCAGACTACATCACAGATAAATACTTCTCCATTCACTCTGACCCTGCTCTGCATCTGTACTTACAAAACACCTCAACAACCTTTGGAATGAAATACCCTCTCCCTGTAGGCTTCATACAGGAGGATATTGGTTACTGTAGTCAGCTTGGATTCACAGTAAAAACAGATTCTAATGATGACTCATTTAAAAATCAATAAAACAACTAATGATTCGTTCCACTATCGATTCATCCACAGAATATTTTCTCGATTCATCGATTAGTCGTTATAAAATATCAGAAAATAGTCAGAAAGTTGCCATATTGTTTGATCTAACAGACTAAACCTAATGCAGCACATATTCACATTTAGTTTTAGTCATTTTTGCTTCAGAAATGATCAAAACGATTACTCCATTATCAAAATTGCTGCCGATGAATTTTCTGTTGACTCATCGGCGAATCAACCACCTGTTGCATGTCATCCATCTCCAGAAAAGATAATATAACAATGGTAAGTGTCGCAGCACATTCGTAGGAGAACTTTTGTTAAGACGAGCCGCTGGAGGAGGACACTGTTACAGACAGAGAGGAGAGGAGAGAGGAGAGGAGAAGAGAGAGGAGAGAGGGAGGAGCAGGGAGGCAGACTGCAGCAGAGAGCAGAGGAGCAGACAGCTGTCATTAACCCTCTGGTATTATGACGTTCTGCTCCGCTTGTCTGCATGTGGTTTGGCTGGAGCTCTGACAGTAAGCAGACTCACAAACAAGTCTTTTAAAAGTGCTACGTGTACTGGCGCATGTCATCAAGACATAAATACATTCATTTTGAGACATTAGTATAATTATGTGAAGGCAGGCAGCCTCTAGAAGCTGTACGGCATTCGACAGTGAGTGAGAATTTACTTCACAGCAACATATTTACCCATCGTCTCCTCATGAATCTTTGATCTGAACCGGCCGCATAGAAGCCAGCGAGAAATCACCTCCACCATGTTTGTCTGCCTTTAGACAAGCCAAAGAGAAAACAAACGGAGCAAGGCAGGAGAGGAGAGACACATGTTTCCTCTCCATAAGAGGAAGCAGGGTTTAGGGAAAATATGGTGCGGATTTTGTGAAACTCGAGAACTAATAATACCAGGGGCATGAGACGATCATTAAGATCTGGTCATTTATTCAAGCTTTATTATCGAAAGTCCTATCAAAGTCAAGACTTCTTCTGGACTCGCGTGATCTCTATTTTCTCCACTCCCGTCACAATTTCCTGTGCCTTCCTGCTCTTCCTCTGTTTCTATCCTTCTATTTCTTTCCCCTTATCCCTCTTTTCCTGCTCTCTTTCCTCAGTCCTGTCCAGACACGGTGTGTCCTGGCGTGACCCGGCCAGACACCGCACCACAGACGCTTCATTCACAGCGGTTTGGACGGGAGGGGGATTGTGAATGTGTGGAGAGACATAGAGGGAGAGAGAGGGAGAAAGGGGCTCATGGGAAAATGTGTCAGAAAGTTGTACAATTATTTGTGGAAATGACTACTATTTGGTTTTAACCAATGACATTTGGTTGGTCTGTAAATCCAGTCATCTCTTTGTCCAACACTTTTGTCGACATACAGTAAGTGTCTCTAAAATTCTGAATTAATATTGATAATATTGGCTGTCAAAAGCTTGGTAATGACAGGATGTGTGACCAAACTAATATGAGAGCTTCTTCCGATACGAACTGCTGGTTTGCAAATTTACGTTTTGGCTCTATGAGAAAGCTCTGCTCAAATGTGCTTCTCCTCCACTGACAGGGACAGTGCTTCCATTGTAAAGGAGCAGAAACTGCTCAAGAATGCCAGAAGAACCTTTACCATCTTCCTTTATCAGCAAAACAAAAGGGGAACACATTAACCCTGGTTTTCTCCTCATTCTTTTGACAAGGTAGTTCAAAAACTCCTTTGTTGAGGTTATTAATAATCACCTGAGGATGAATCTCAATGCTTTGGTCAACAATTCCATAATCTAACAGGCAGATTCCCGCAATCACGATCATGCTCCTACTTCCTAACTTCATCAGAGAATAGGCTTTTCAAACCACTCCACAGCTCCACCTTCAGGGTTTGTTAAGGCCAGTGTGTGTGGGTGTGTGTGTGTGTGTGTGTTTGCCCTCTTCTTGCTGAGTCAGTGATGAGACGTTAGCTTGCTCTGCTCTGCCAACATGTCCGCCCTGACCCCTTTGGAGGGACATGAGAGGAGTCTTTGAGTCTCCGTCAGAGCAGCCAGCTGAGCAGGCTCTGTGCTGCCATGGCGCACTGCACCGTTGAGTCTGCAGCAAGGCCGATGGCAGCATCCACCAGCTCCACGGGCCAAAATGGCCACGCTGGCAGAATAACCACTGCTGGAAAAACTCCCCCGACACTGAGCCCAGATGGATGGATAATGGGAAAGAGAGATGCATGAAGGGAAGGAGAAAGAGGAGGGAAGTGGGAAACGTGGAGGACTTGTGAGTGATGGGAGGAATAGTGTTTGGCTGCACAATTAAATCAGGAAGAACCACTCATAATGGTTTAATCTCCACAGCTTGGAATTGTCATGTCACAATTTTGAAAGAAAAGTCTTTCCACAACAGTAACTGTTGCGGAAAGTGACAAAAAGACTTTGATATAAGCAGCAAAAGGAGCTGGAAAATAGCTTCTAATCAAAAAAGATGAAAACATTTCCCTGATACATGCTTTTTAAAAGATTTTTAAAAAAGGAAGATGCAAAAACAATAATGGGGCCGAGATATCCTGCCTTTAGGTCGCTCCAAAAACACTGCACATTTCCCACAATGCATCATATCAACAATGGCACTTTCTGTTATGAATGTGGAGTCTTCAATCCCTAACTGAGACAACCCAGATGACTTTGCTATGACCTCATGTGGGGTATTCTATCAGACGTTACACAGCCTGAGCAAAGATCATCAAGTAAACTGACCTTTATGTGTAAAATTGGAGGAGTTCCCATTTAAGAGAAAGCCAGGGCTCTAATTGGATGCATCGCTCTTCTATATTCCAGAAATGTAGGAGATCTCTAACTGAAGTAGAGCAAGATGGGACACATTTAAAGAAAGTAGGTACACTGAGAAAGTTAACTGCAGTACTTTATCACAGTATCCCTCCTAGAATGACCAGAATACCAAAGAGCGATGACATTTAGCAGTGTTTATAGAGTATCTGAGAGTGGATTGTTCCTTTTCTTTAGAGAAAAGAATGAATTCAAATCCAGAGAGAGGGGGGAGAGAATGAGGTGGAGGAGGAGTGGAAAATCTCTCCCAGTTGTTCAGTAAAGTGTCCCAGTAGCTGGTGTGGAGCAGGCCAGTTTAAATGTTCCTCCAGCAGCCGTTTAATGAGACACGGCTCAGCCCTCGTCAACTTAATTAAAGCCATGATTCACTTCTCTTACGCCATACAGTCTACAGTACATCTGGCAGCCAAGGACACCTACACACACTGTCTTTTCTCACACAAACACACACACAAAAACACACACATGGTTTTAGGGTTGACTTTCAAAGAGCTTACCATGGCCACTTACTTTCCTTAATTCCTAAATCAATGCGTTGACATTCTCATAGATAAGGATTCAAGTCACACACGCAAACACACACACACTTGTTGCCTTTTCCTCTGAAGGCAAATATGTTACATTTTGGCAATAATGCTGGCAACTTAGACATCCTGCACACACACACACACTCACACACACACACACACACACACACACACACACACACACCCCTGCCTCCTTGCACTCCAGAGGTAAACACTGCCTGTGAGATCTGGTCTGTAAGCCGTTCTGTCACTGCCTGAAAATGCCCCCCCCCCCCGCTCCCTCCTCCTCTGCCGTTATTAATGCCCAAATGTGGCTAACACGCGACACTCACACTCTCGACTTACTGCTCAGGGCTAAAACCTAACAACCAAATCAATATTTATCGGCAGCGTCGGTGTGATTACATTTCCATCTCCGCCTGCTGCTGCTCAGGGCCTGCAGACAAGAAGGGGCAGTTGTGTATAATGACCACAGCGACCGCTCCACTCCCATGATACACTTATCAACATGCCGGCACTTAACGCACCCAGGCATGTAGCTAAGGACTACAAGATCGTCAGACACATTATAGCACTGAGCCCCCCCCCCCCAATCTTGAGCCCCTTTCACACATGCACTGCGACCCTGAAATGATCAAGACATTACCTGGAGGATCTGTATGGACATTCCCTGCCAGTTCCCTCGTACAAAGTCTGTGTGAGTGTGTTGATGAGAAATACATAATTAAGAAAATAAAATCCCTGAGCACCTCATTCATTAAGTCACAAATAAAGTGGGGTGCATAGTGAAAGAAATGCAAACAACAACTCACATACTGTTCTGCACAAGTCCTTGTGTTAAAAAATATAATCTTAAGTTTTTGTTCAAACATGTTCTATTACTTTCTGAAATCAAAAAACTGGAAAATGAATTCCATGCTGCCATAGCTGGATAATGAACTGTTCTCTGTAATAAACTAGTTCTGCACGGAGGCAACAGAGAACGAGCCTCTGATGACTGCCGAGGAGAATAATAATGTCTGTCTTAAAAGAATGATGGGTTACTATAAAGTCATTCTGGGTTTTTAGTTATGATCATATTGTTAATAAAGCAGACTAGAGAATAATGCAACATGGTTCTCCAAGCTTCTTTATTCCTACTCAAGATGTAAATCTTTTAAAATGGGTCATGAATACATCATTATAATTTCTTTTAAAGGCTAAATCATTTCCCAAAACAGCTGGGCACTGTGGTTTTCAACAAACATTACTCAAACAGGAGGAAATAGTGCATTTGTAGGGGACTATTTTCAGCAGTGGATTAATACACAGTTGATGCATAATGCATTGTTTAGCATTCTCATTTATAAATAATTTGTATATCAAAAAGTGCCTTATCCTAAATCTAAAGTACCATTAAATAAATTAAAACCATTTAACAATTGATCTTTCTCATATATTATTCACTTTAAATATTACTGCCAGTGATGCTAGTGGCACAGATTCCACCTGTAAGCTAAATGTTAGTGAAGACCAACAGAAGCACAGTTAGCATTCATCTCGACCAGAGTATTATGAAAAGTACGTTTTAATGTACACCATGCTGCTGTTATAGAACTAAGAACTGCGTGCACAGCTACTACAGAAAATAGCCCTGTGATTATGATGGTGTCCTTGCAAAGTATTTGGTCCTTCAGTTTAAAAATGGACATTGCATTTCGCCACCAATTAATAACTTAAAATGGTCATATTTCATCTTCTTCTTCCTTGCAATTACTCCTGCTTTACAGATAAAATAAAGGCTTAGATACCAAAATAATCTTTAACATATTTAACATAATTTTACATCTTTAACAATTATTTTTACTTTCAACCCTTACTTTTAATTACACAGACATTTCATCAACTTTTAAGCACTTTTCTGACCTGGCTGGACTCTCTGGTAGTAAATCTGCTCAGCTCACAGGACGTGACAAATCAATACTAATCAGTGGAATGTTTTATGGTTTATAACTCTGTCCACAGAAAAGTGCACTCAACTTCTTATTTTCCTGCCATCCATTGAAAAGAACAACCTACAGTGAATCTCATTAGCGTGCCGACTCTCATTACGTGACTTCTGGCTACGAAAACCTTAAAATTGTTGCATTTGTGTTGCTGCCTCTGAAACGGCCATCTTTAAGAAATTCCCTGCTTCCACCTTTTGTTTGGAAGACTGCAATAAGTACTGGCCCTTTTCCTTCCAGTAGCAGACATTCTTTTCCTCTGTGCACGCGCACGCACACGCACGCACGCGCACGCACGCACACGCAGCCACAGACCAGATGTCAGTGTGGAACATGGAAGTCTGACAGATGGTACCCATGTCTCAGTTTCCTGCTGTGCGTTTTAACCCGCTGCCGCCTACACACACACACACACACACACACACACACACACACACACACAC
>CALSBV010010890.1:195033-210743 GCA_943590825.1 Bovichtus diacanthus | reverse complement strand
ACACACACACACACACACACACACACACACACACACACACACACACAGTTGTTGTCCATCAGATAAAGTCACAGGCAATAAGAAATGATATGGTGAAAATGTAATATGTGTGATTAAATATGAACCAGATTTTTTGGCAGAATCCGCTCTTTGCCTTTGGGAAACTCAAGTCTGATACCCGTCAAAGCATACATTTAACTACCCGATCAACCTGAGATGCATTTTACGACGCGTGGCAGGCAGATGCTGACACAGACACTTCCTATCATTATCGTCCCCACCTCTGATTCATGGGAAAACGAGCTAAATGACCATCAGGGATCGAGAGAAACCCCCTGAAACATCTGGGACACCGTCATCTGTTAAATACAGACGTCTGCGCCGCAACACGTTGCATCGTTCTCCCATTTGTGTACAACATGAGACACACACACTTCACATGAACAGTTTTATGACACTATTTGACATAGTTTGGGTGCAATCACAGACTTGTATAACTTGGCCTGGGACCAGGAAGATTGGAGACACACAGGGGGTTTTCAGCGAGGGAAAGAAGGTGGGGTGACAGCGGTTTTTTACCATGTGCAACACTACCGGTATGTGTCTGCTGTGAGAGATTGGGTGAGAATGTGTGTGCTCCATGTGTGTAAATCCCCTCAGGCAGGGAGGCCTCACTGATGACGCACAGATGAAGTTATCAGGGATGCTCTGTGTCTCTAAAACACACGCACGTACACACACTCGCTAACTCTGAGGGCAGCAGTGTCTTTTTCCCCCTCACAATAGGCCTGCTTGTTGTTCTGAGCTACGGGGGTGTCTCACTGTTTCTGCTAATGACTAAATGGTCGTAAAAAGAAAAAGCTGTTTGTGTGTGTTAGTGTGTGTTTTATGTCTATACTTACAGGGAAAAAAGCATCCTCACAAGGCTAGAAAGATGAGGAAATCTTTCCAGTCTAGGCTCACTTCTTTCAGACACTTTAAGTCTCAATCGAGATCCCAAAGACTGTGTGTGTGTGTCTGTGTGTGTTCATGTGTCCTTTGTGGCAGCTCTTTCATTGCCTTTCTAATGAAGTCCAGACGCTCATGCAGATGGTCATCAACTCAGTCTAGTAAATGAGGAGTCCTCCGGCTGCTGCCTGACCCAAAGTCCAGACGGTGGAGCGGCTGAGTCTGTCTGCTCTGAATTACTCTGAATTCAGGAGGACATGTGGGGCACTTAAAACAAGGAAGACACTACATGATCCAGAGACAGATTATAGCCAGATTCAGCCCTGTTTGAGAGACACTGTTTTGTTTTTTTAGAGGCATTGTTGCGATGTGTGCAAAGGAGTTCAGATCACAATGGACAGTGGACACATGCCTGAGAAACAGAATGGCTTGCTGTCTGTGTGGCAGCTAATCTGGGTTTACTGGAAAACTTGACAATCCTCCCAATTTTCCCGACAGGACTCCAGTTTTTCATTGCCCTCTCCCAGTTTCCTCCTGGGGTTACAACTCATACGTATTTCTCCCAATTTATGACACAATTTGTAGCCTTTCTTTTTCCTTTTCCTAAAAGTATTTAACATATAAGTGCCATTGCAGTGAACTTATTATTTTGTTATTTTCATTCTTTAAAACTCACCAGGGTGCAGAGAAAATGATCTGAAAGTCAAACCCCAGACCCATCCTTTCGTTTTGTTAGGTTTTAAGGTTTGGCGTGTATGTGCACTGGTGCAGGATGTGGATGCTGTGCTGGGACGCAGCAGGGGATCGACCCTTCCCCCATGATGTTGGGATGTTTGATCTGGGATTTAGCAGCAGAGCTGGGCAGGAAAACAGCAGTAGCACTAAGATCACACAAACAGGACGTCCGGGATACACTCTCACAATACACATACACACACACGCTTAGGCAGGGGACAATGACAGGGGCCGGGAGGTGGGGATGCACAAATGCCCCCGCGAGCATGAATGCAATCACACACACACACACACACACACACACACAGTTATCTTATTTCATCCGCTCGCGTCATCTCTTGTCTCTGCGGCCCTGGTGGTGTGTGATATCCTCAGGTTCTCTGTTTGATTCGCAGAAACCTGAGGCGCAGCCGACACGCTTAACAAGCCACAGGTCCATGACAGAGAAGCAGGAAAACAGCGTTTACAACAGCAAATGTGAAATACACTCATTTGCCAGCACAGAGTTCAACTTATTTAATCTTTGACACGAATCTGAGCTGTTGGCCATTAACAAACCAACACCGACTATGCTGACAGAATGAAATGAGCCCAACATGGGGAGCGCTACCGTGTTAACGGCGTCACACGACCCGCAAGTCGTCACTACGTCAACAAACTACCAGCATCGGAAGTGTAGAGACTGCCTCTATGGATTAGTGATTATGATCTTGTGACAATTAGAAAGAATCACTAACAATGAGAAGCTCCATAGGAGACTTTTATAGGAGGTTTGGAGGATAAGAGCCCATTTCTTCGATCCCCGGCGACTCAGCAGTCTCACTGTGCACTACAGCATCAGTTACAGCTGACACCGCCACAGACCAACGAAGGTGAGGAATTTTGAGTTTCCCGTAGAAATTCCAGGCAAGATTTTTTCATTCTTTGCCAAGACTTTCCCATTTCGTGCTTCAAACCAGCGTAGCAGGTCCGTAGTTATAGAAATCTCTCCCTCACACTCCTGAGCACGCAGAGAGTAAAACAAAACATCATGTTGGGATTTCAAATGATTCCCTCCGGTCCGGTCTGTCTCCGGGCGCAGCTGACCCGCGCCGGAGGCACAAGGCCTTCATGGGAGACGTGAAATGTGAGTTTGCGACTTTGAGGCTTGGATGCACAAGCAGGTTACTTTCAAAAAATGACACAGTACAGTGGGTGAACAGAACTGCAGTCTCAGCACACACAGACACACTGACTCCAAAATATCCCAGAGGCACTTCACAAAGAAACCAAACAAGCAGGCCACAGAGCAAACTGCCTTGTTAGCCGCGCTGATCTCAGCAGTAACAATGCCTTTAAAGGAGCAGCAGAGACTCAGACTGATGAGGCTGACTAGATCTGTCCCGGTCCCAAAGTAACCTGAGGCTCGAAGTGAATTCAGAGAGACAGGTTGGAGGTGGAGGGCCACAGGTCCTCGCTCACGGCTGTCAGCGAGCAGCGGCTAAACTAAACGAGGGGGTACAGGGGTCACAACCACCATTTGGCACGGATGACCCATCAGTTTGTATGTGTGTGTGCAGTAATGTGCTGTACAGGGAATCTATCGCGTTTCAAAAACTCTATGTTCATTTTGGAAAAAGCTTTTGCTGCTCATGTCTCAATACTTCAGGTAAGCAGACAGGATTACTGTCAGTAAGCATCTTGAATAACCTGAGTGAGAATCTGATGTGAGCTTTCTATGACGCCAGCAGTCGTTCTGTCAGGATAGTTTTTCCCTTTTTCCAAACGCTGGATATCTTATTTCAATTTAGAAATAATTTTGTAAAATAAATATTTTGTCCAATACTTGATGAGAGGCTCGGCCTAAAATGACCCATCTCGGGTGGATAACTATGCTGAGGCTTTAACATGTTAAAGCATCACCAAAATGACGTACCTCTAGTAACATCTATCCATGCAGACAGCTTTTGGTTTTATTACTCAAGATTTTTTAATATCTGACTTTGAGATTTCTACAACAATACAAACAGTGTTGAGCAAGTCACTTGAAAACAGTCATTAATTTAGTGGCAAATAAGAATTATTTTTTTAAATCAACAATGATTTTCTCCATTTTTTTTTTTTGAGTAGCATGAAATAAATTCTGTTGACTTGTATTATATTTGTGTGGCAGCAGAAATCTCAGACATCTCATGATGCCAGGAGATAGAATGAACTGTGTTGTTAGATACCACCCTGTCGCTTTAACTAAACGACTAAGATTAAATATATACAATAAATAAAAAACTTAACTTCTGCAGAAAAAGAAATCACATTTCCTTACCGACAGCACTATTTACCATTCTTTACTACACAGGTACAAATAGCTTAACTGGACACTGAGCGTGACATCTGGCTTACATAATGTTTTCACTGCAGCCATGCATTCTGCCTGCTTTGACTAAGGCTGGCAGAAGCTCCAAACTAAATGTAATTTGGCATCCTCTCAAACTGCTGTCGAATAGAGCGCTGCAGGCTAATGTCTCCCCAGCTCTGTTCCTTCTCTGGAGCTTCCGCAGCAGATGGAGGATCTTATGAGTCGCAGTGAATGCAGAGAATACGAGAAGTACAGATCTAAACACGTCAACTTCATTTCTATTTGGAACATACTGCAAGCCTTTAAGCCTTGCTCTCTGTGTGTGTTAGTTAAGGCCACAGTGCGATAGTACTCCCCCCCCCCTTCTCTGTCACTTTTACAAGAGGTCACAACCCCGCAGGTCCTGGAAGGGAGGTGAGAGTTTACACTGGGAGGCCAGACAGAATTCCCAGGCCTGCTAAACATGCCTGAAGCAGGGAGACGCTGCCTGTGACTTTATCTGATGGACAACAACTGTGTGTGTGTGTGTGTGTGTGTGTGTGTGTGTGTGTGTGTGTGTGTTTAGAAAGAGGGACTATAATAGGGAGAGTGAAAATGGGAAAATGTCAAGATGGGGGATTAGGAAAGAGGGCAGTCATTTCAGAAAAAAAGGTAAGCAGGTAGAGATAAGAGATAATAAGAAGGGTTGTAAAGGAAGTCAACAACACTAACATACACACACATTCACACACTGCTCAGCAGTATCCGTTCTCACCTGTGTAATCACGCATAAATACACACTGCAGCATTAAAACTTATATCCCTGCTCCTGCCCAAACACCCTGCTTTAGACATCTCCTCTTCAATCAGAGCGCCCTGGATCAGCACCCTGTCATCACCACAGCAGAATAAAACATCCACTTTGTGACCCGTGTGTGTGTGTGTGTGTGTGTGTGTGTGTGTGTGTGTGTGTGTGTGTCGGGCAGAAGCTGATGCAATGCCTGCAGAGATTGGCACAACTCTGGGAGCAGCATCCAGGGGTTTAATGGAGTCTTGGTTCAATTTTTTTTACAATCAATTCCTCGACTGGAAGCTCATTTAATGACGCACAGTGGAGAGGAGGTCTCACTCTGTACAAAGTTCTACAGGATACACAATTCAACATCTCTTTCCCCCCTGGATAATACATAGAATAACATGCATTCATGGGTCTTGTTTCTCTTTTAGAGAGAACGTCCTACGAGAGCTGGGTTTAAATGTTGTTGTTTTTAAATATTTTTTATTATTTAATCGTGTTGAATTTCAGAACTCTCACAGAAAGATACTTTATCTCAAAACCTCAGCAGATGAAACCCACACTATATTAGTTATTTGGGTGAGCTTTAACCCTAATTTTCTGTTTGTGGTCCCAGGGCGTTTTTAACCATAAATTATACTAATAGAGCTGCAAACTTTTCATTACCGGTTAATATCATTGGATTATTTCTACTAATTGTTAATTTTATGAAATGTCAAAATATAGTAAAAACAAAGGCCATCACAACTATTCAGATACCAAGTCTTTACATGTCCTGTTCTCTACAAACACAGCAATGTTTTCATGTTATCTGAAATGCTTGAAGCAAAGAATGTTTGGAATTTATGAGTCAAACAATTAATCTGTTGCTCCACATTCTTTTTTCTGATGATCTACCAATCATTTAATCGACTAATCATTTCAGCTCTCCATAATGAACTTTTCTACCCATATTAGGTGTTATTGTGATCAGAAGAAAAGAACAAATATGACTGAATGGGAAAAGGTTGATTTTGCAAGTATTACACACAGCAGTGGGGTCTGGAATCAAAGCCAGTGTCGAGTATTGATCTGTTCACATGTTGCCGACATGCAGAAGGTTTGCTTCCCTCTGATTGGT
Organism: Bovichtus diacanthus; assembly: GCA_943590825.1. Classification (NCBI taxonomy): domain Eukaryota; kingdom Metazoa; phylum Chordata; class Actinopteri; order Perciformes; family Bovichtidae; genus Bovichtus; species Bovichtus diacanthus. The sequence continues at coordinate 204,830 of CALSBV010010890.1, read as the reverse complement.
CCAGTAAGTCTTACACAGATAGCGATCGGAAAAGAGGAAATAGTGTAAGATTGCAGTGCAGTGTGGTCATTTAGGTTCCCTGCAGACGTGTATCAAAGTGATTTTCTTTGTTGGGATTAGAAATATACATTGTCCACCGCTGCCAGCAGCAACAGTGGTGACTCACACAGGGCTGCTGTATCTCCAGAAACACACCTGATCAGAGATGTGACAGCAGGCTGCTGTGGCTGCACGCTGGCGTGGATGATACTCATCTGTGTTTCTGCTCTCTGGTGTTTGTTTCATTCCTCTGGTATCCCAGCAGCCCCATTACTTAGACACATTAGGAATCCCCGTCAGGGTTCACTCTTGTTTTTACATCATCACCTATAGACTGACACTAGAGCATCACTTTTAGATGGATACTGCAACCTGAAGTCTCAAAGGAGTATTACAAATGTACAAATATCATACATCATGGTACAGACAGACGACCTCACTGAGCCTGGCAGACACACCGTCTCCAACAGCAGCATTATGGGATTATCATTTCAGCCTGGAATGATTCAGTTTCTGCTAATGGAAAGCAAATACCCAGAGAGATTTTTTTTCTTTTGCACCGTACAGTAAACCTGTTGTACTGTGGGTCAGTAGCACTGACTGTATGATCGGCGCGCCTCCACTGCGCGGTTGAACGCAGGGTTCTCCGATTGTGGCGCACAAATACGCTGCCGTTCAACACACGGATATCACATGCAGGGGCGTTGATTTAGGTTTGGTAAAGCGACGAATCAAATCTCTTAATTTAATATAATGGGATGCAAATTCTCCCCGCGGAACCCCCGCTGGCGAGAGGGGATTTTCTTTATTGTGTGATAAATTGTTAATCAGGTCTCCAGGCACACAGATTCGAGAGGACATCGGTTTTAAATGCTCCCTAAAGACATATATATAATCCAAATTGATTTTCCTATTGAAGCTTGGTCTTTGCTCTCCATCTAGATGGTAGCAAACTCTAGGTGGATCAAATGTGGATCGCGTCAACCTGCAAATGACCACTTTTCCATGGACCGATTCCCGTCGCCAAGCCACGTTTCCGGAGACAAAAAGCCTCCGCTGCCATCTCCATGCCACTTGTCAGCGTGAGCGAACAGCGTTGCTCACATCCAAACACACCCAAACGCACTCTTCCACCAAGAAAGAACCGCTCCACAAAAGCCGGACAAAAGCGCAACAAGACATTCAATCCAGATTAATTGTGCCTCATGAAAGATTGATTTCAAGCGGTGTCCTCGGGCTGGATGATTTACGCATTCACACGCACACGAGTATCAATTATTTATCCGCTGCGTTACTGTACAGCCAGAACAAATCGATATGTCAACACGGGTGCCAGACATCTCACACGCGCACACGCACGCACACACACACACACACACACACACACAGACACACACACACACACACACACACACACACACACACACACACATAGAGAGAGAGAGAAGAGAGGAGGGGGATCCTACCTGGTTGGAACATACTTTGGAAATAAAAGATGACCAGAATAAAGGATCCCAAACAAGTGGCAAATACCATCCGGCATATCCTGCTCATCCTCATCAGCTCGCTCAGAGTCTGTTTCATGACGGGGCGGAGAGGCTGAGGGTGCTGCTCGCTTTGTGGGGGGATGAAGGGCCGGTGTGTTGGAAGCTCCGGGGCTCTGGTGGTACTGATGAGGATTGTCCGCCGGTCAATGAGCTGAGCGCATCCAACACGGAGCGTACCACCTCTGGGCTGCTGGAGGGGGGCGACGTGATGGCACCCCCGCTCTGAGGAAATGAGCGCGCCCAGATGTGAGATTCTCTTCCAACAGCGCCACAATGAAGCCTGTTGTTTAAACATCCTTATCAGGGGTAAGATGATGGAATAATGTTGCACACGTATCAGAGAAAAGGATCCCCTTCCGTCTTTTCATCAGGAAGACACGAGCTGGCATCATTGTTGAATCAGATTGAGTTTTCTTCAGCGGGGGAAGAAGAACTCAGATCTTTGATTTAAGTAAGTTTGCAGACTTTTACTTGTACTTGTATGAGTATTTCTACACTGTAGCATTGTTACTTTCACTTAAGTGAACGTACAAAAGTATAAGCATCGGAATATACTTAAAGTACTGAATGTAAAAGTACTCATTATGCAGAATGGCTCAAAAATAATGTTACATTATTGAATTATAAGTATTGATGCACTGATGTGTTCATCGCTTTAATGTTGATAGCTGATAAATCTGGGGCCATTTTGTATATATTTATTTTTATTAGCAATCTGAATTAAAGTAACTTAAGCCTTCAAATAAATGTAGTGGAGTAAAAAGTACAATACTTGCCTTGGTGGTACAAGTATGAGTGATATTAACTGTGACAATAATTGTAGCACAAGCAGTTAAAGTATTATTAATATCTATAACTATCTGTTGTGCCAGGAGCAGTGGTTGCAGTCAGGACAGAACTTTCTGTTGTAGTAGTTAAAGTAGTATTAGAAGAGGTTTTATTGGTGGAACTCACAGTACGAGTAATAATATCAGTGGTACTAATAGTAGCAGCAGTACAGTAGTTGCAGGACATTAGTAGAATCAGTATTACTGTAATACGTTTCCTTAACACACACATCTTTGAATCAGTTTTATTTTTCTTTCTTCCACACACAGCTCCAGTGCCATCTAGTGGTGTAGCAGCACACACTGCGCAGGGTTCGGGCTAACCGAGGCGGTGCTAGATGGACAGACCTCCATGCAGCGTCTTAACCTTGCTGTGCCCAAAGTCACAGACGCCGCTTTGCTTTCATTCAATTATGCTCTAATGGCATTTTCAGGCACATGCCAAAAGACAAAAACTCCTGTGCACTTTTTCTAATAAGGATATTTGTCTTACTTAAACACGCAGGTCTGTCAGGGGGAGAATCAGAAGGTAGTCTGGAGGATGACCTCCAACAAATGTGCATCTAACGGCTACAATGTTCAGCAAGCAACAGCATAATGCACGGCAGTACAGGCATTAACATGGCGTGAATGGGAAGCAACACACAGAGAATGAAAATGACGGCCTGGCGTGATAAGGAACTCCCATGTTGTATGCAGAGTGTGTAGCTGCGGGGACCGGGAAAACTTCTAAGAGTCAACGGCATGCTGTTAAGAAATACCTGCGCTCCAGTCCCTGCATTCATTTGTATGAAACACTTCACTTAATGCTCCGCATGAATATTCAACTGTTGTTTTAAGTTGGTGTGCTCGGAGGCACTGAATCAGAGAGAGAATATAAACGAGGTAAATCAAACAAGGTAGTGAATCAGGAACTCTGGCCTCATGTCTCAAGAAAGACACCATGTGCATAAGTTAACCTGAGAGCATTTGCCAATAAACACTATTTATTTAAGTAATTTCATAATCCCCGTCTAGTTCATTACATGAAAATAAGGCTTTAAAACCGCTGAGGCTCGTGCCACAGCAACAAAAACATAGAGTATAATCCTGAGCTTATACTCCATTTAAATGCATCAAATCCCAGAGTCTTATCACTCTCCTGCAGCCTTTAAAAACTCAGCTATATTAAAGCTTACAGAGGCTTTCAGGGGCAGAACCTCAGAGCGTCTTATCTTCCTTAAATTTGAGAGCCATAAAAACGCATCATTGGTACTGTACTGTATATCTCAAAGTTCTGTTCAAAGCAAGCGGTTCATAAAAAATGCAAACAAACCTAAAAACGCAGCACAGACTACACCCAAAAAAAGACGTGTGTCCGCAGCAGGACATCAGTCCACGCCCGCCTGTCTTCAGGCTTCAGGTGAGGACGTCATTGGATGGTCAGTTTGCCATCCTGCCGCGTCACTCGTCAGGGTGACGGCAAATACTTCCCTGCTGTCTTATACTGTTGCCGTAGGCAACTGTGATCGACAGCAGGGGGCTAACCTCAGCAGTTTCCCCTCACCATCAAGGCCTCAGACATCCGCTGGGTCTGTGTCAAGGAGCTGAGCACCTGGGCAGCAGAGAGACTTTATCAGTGCATGTCAACATGCCAGGAGACTGTACTGCTCTGCAAAAGGTGAGAGCGTGAGGAAAAAAAGACATCTTACTTTGCCCTCTGCTACATAGAAAAGTATTAACAGATTATGTTATTCAGTAACATGTATCAGTTGGAAATCTGAGACCAAGTCAACATCTATAAAATAAGATGGTGACTGCATGATTTTCATGTACCCTTTTTCAATTAATGTATTTATAGCAGGGGGAAAAGTAATGTAAACTGGGATTGTAGCGTACAGTGGTTTTATCCAAGCTTTTACTACTGTAAAACAGCTGCAAGAGCTTTGGTTGATTTGGTAGAGCTTGAGAGGGGGAAATAATCCTCTGTGGGATACTCACTACAAACAACATCTTTCACATTACAAATAGTCTTTTGATTTATGAAATATATAAAAAAATAAAAAATGGTGCAGCTTTAAATGAGCTGATTAGTTTGCAAGATGCTAAAATCACACACTATTACACATAGTGGCTTTAAATCTGAAGTAACTTAATCACAATTACAAACCTCCGTATGACATATTGGGATGATTGATAACTTGCCCTTGTCTGCTATAAAAGAGGCCAACACTTTGAAGTGGAAAGTTTCAAAGCAATGAAAGGCTCAATGATCTTTGTCCAAACTGCAGCAACATCACTCAATGTATGAAGGAAAATATTACAACATATGCTAAACAGAGACATGTTTAAAAGCATTTACACAACTGAAATCTAAGATCAAATGCCTGAGCTCTAATCTGTAAAACATGCAGTCAATAAAAAGGTTCATAATCACAGGATCCTGCTTTCCTCAGAGCAATCAATCAGTGCAGCAGGGGATCTATGATTAGCCATTACACTATATCCCCAAACCCCTTCTTAGCTGACAGTGCCAGAACCAATGGCCTCTATTTAACACTCCATTCAATGCCTTATTAATTAAGTTTAGAAAATGTCAAGTATTAACCCGCTTATGTACTCTGAGGTCAGTCTCCACTGAGATGGATTGTGAGGTTTATTAAATATTGCTATGAATAATTCAGGCAGGCAGCATTCAGAGCAGGAAACTCATTTGAATCTGCTGCTCTGGCATTGACCCTGGACAGCAGAGCTTTTCCAAGGACTGAACATGGTAATATCCGAAAACTGACCTCTCAGCACAGTCAAAACCGAGCGTGACGGGACATCAAGTAGGTGACAGGGAATTAATATCATTGGAAAATCTATTTTCTGTCAAGAGCAGCAGGTCGCCATATTGTGCCTTAAAGGGATAGTTTGGATTGTTAGAAGTGATGTTTTTATGAGGTACTTATCCATTTTCAGTGTATTACCTACAGTTGATGGCGGTCGGCAGGCCCCCAGCTTGGAGAAGCAGACAGGAGTTATGGCACGTCAGTAAAGCAACATAGTGCTGTGGACCGGGGCAGCAGCAAAACATATTTTAGCCCCCTAACAAAAGGCCCACCTCAAAAAATTCTGTATCAGATTAAGTGTCTGCTATATTTAGTTCAAGTTTCGACCGCTCCATCTTGCCCTGAGACAGCTCTTTCCAACTCTCGCCAAAGCAACAACACTATTGAAATAAATCATTTCACCTCACATAACACAAGAGGTGCTGGTCTACCGCTGCCTCGATCAGTTAAGTTAGTTCGCGTTATGTTTTTCAATGGAGCTGCTTTAGCAAGAGCATAGATAACTTTCCTGTTGGAAAGATCCATCTCACGGCAAGGTAAAATCATGTAAACATGTTCTAAATACAGCATAGACTGAAACTGATATTGATTTTTTTTTTAGGTGGCTCAAATAAGTTTTGCTGACTTCCCCGTAAACAGCAGCACATTGCTTAGCTTAGTACCTCATACAACCGCACTTCAAACTATCTGAACTTTCCCTTTCATAGCCATCACATTACAGTTTTTTAAAAGTTTTTTTAATAGAGAGGAAAAAAAAGATGCTGACCTGGGCTGACCCTGGGTGAATGCCCACTGTGGCGTCCAGCTGTTGTTTGGTAAGGCCACATTTCATCGCTGCGACAAAGCCTTGGAGAATATCTCCAGCGTTGGGGCCCATGACATGAACACCAACCACAAGCTCCTGTTGAGAAATAGCAGTGTTCAGCAAAGGGTTCAATCAGAGCCCTGTTTCAAATCCCCAAGAGTAGAGTCCAGGTTCCTCAGCATGCGAGTCAAAGTCAACACTGTCTTGTCCGTGTCACACAGTCGTTGAGTTCAAGCTGCTACTGATGTGTTAGTAAGAGTAGCAAATTAATACATTAAAAGCTAGTTTAGTGGTCACAGTGTATTCCAACTGTGCAGACAGGGACTAAAGTGATAATGAGCAGAGAGCGTCGATATGAACAGTTGCCACCAGCCTGGCGGAGATGCCTTCTGAAATGCAGTTATCTCGAGTGGTGCCAAGTCAATTGTAGAAAGTGCTAAAAATATGACAAAGGGGTGGGTGGAAGAATACACTGTGAACTATTGCACAATTGGGGCATTATGACTAAATATCTCCAGAGAAAAGCAAAGAGTCTTATTACTTTATAGCTGAGGTGCTGCACACCACACGTGTGGGGGCCTTCGTTCACTTTGGACATAACTAGAACTACACAGTTGCCTCATTAGATGTATTGGATAGGATTAGATGGTGATAGCTAATCACATGCAGGACTAGTGTACAATGCCATATTTCTCAATTATTCTCCTCTCGCGTAAAGAGTAGAGGAGAAATGGTACAAATGAATAATGAATACATATTATGGAGGTTAAAAGAAGATGGAAGGATAGCTTTGTTGCATTTGGAAACTGTTTATATTTTATACAGAATCTGAATCTCACTCTAAGTTATTGCTGTTGTTTACTAACTAAAGAACTGAAAGATCATCTTTATGTTTAGTTTTTACTGAATATTTCTAGGCAAACTGTTTTGTTTATGCTGACATCTACACTATAACTTTGCACATATTTATTCATATTATTTATCATAGTAGGTTCACATTTATTGATATTTATACTACTATTTATAGTGTTCTTTGTTTCATACCCGTCATATTTATATAGCTGTATCATATGTGTACATTTACTGTTACTTTTGCACGTCTGGTTAGATTATTTTAGTGCCATATCGGCCATCCCTACTTCCCTACACCCGACTCTACGACACATTAAAGTTGTGCGCCCTCAAATCACAACAATGAGCTGAAAGAAGCCTAAAGAGCTGAGGGGAACTGTAGAGTTGGTGATAATTCTCTGTGGGTTCATCACTACCAGCAACCTCTTTTACACAACACTGTTAGATCAGCTGTTAATATTCAAATACTGATTAGAGCAGCTTTAAAAAAATAAAAAAATAAATAAAAGTCATACACGGTCGGGGATGTGGCAGATCACTTTCACATAGCAGGAGTTTTTATTCTGGGCAGGAAGTGTCCACTCCAGGGGCCAGTAGTGGGTGTGATACACCTGCAAAAGGGCAGACATTTTGATTTTAGATCATTATACAAGATGAGAACTCTTCTTGGTCGAGTATGCATGCTTTTGTTTTTGTGTGTGTTTGTACCTCGACACTGGCTTCTCCAAATGTTAGATTGGCCTTCTCCTCAGACAGACCACAGGAAGCATATTCCAGCTGCGTGAGCACAACAGTGGGCACATTGGAGTAGTCGCACTGCGAATGAACAATTATATTAGCTCAAATCAATTCCAACTTTATTGTCTCATATGCAGCATTTGCATCCCAAACAACATGATCTCTGTAATTTGTCTGATCAATAGTCAAGTAAAAATGTTGCATAATGGTACAGTATAAATACTTCCAAACTGTGTACCAAGATGCTGTTTCCTCTGTAGAGTCGACAGGCCAGCAGTGTCCCAGCATGCACCGAGAGGCCGGTGGTGGAGAGGCGTCCATGCTGCACCGATCCGATGGCGTAAATGTGATCTACACTGGTCTGATCGCGCTCATTCACCAGGATCCTTCCCGTGCTGCACACAGAAAAGCAAACACACGCACACACAACCTTTAAACAAAACCTGCCACACACACGCTGAGGGCGACATGAATGTGGAAAAGGTTTAACGTACTCCTGGCTGCACTGCACCCCAACAACCTCCAGGCCAATTTCACTGGTGAAGGCTTTCCTTCCAAAGGTGAGCAGCACCTGCACACACAGAGACGCGGGATGACGTCCTTTCATCCACAGGATGACCTCACAAATGCATGGTCATCCGTCTAAAGAAAGACGGATTTCTACTGTGCTTTATAACATTTGTGGTAAAAAAAAAATAATTAGAAAAAAGATTAGTTGGACGCAGATAACGTACCGTATCAAAGTCTTCCTGTTTAGTTTGGCCTTCTGGGGAAATGACGGTCACTCGAAGCCGCCCCTGAGAAGCCTGCTGTGGTGTTGTTGCAGAATCACCTAATGAAATAATAATAAAAGATAATATGTAATGCAATCATTTCGACTATACATTGTAATTCAAGAAGTTGTAATTGTTAATAGTGATGCTAGTTTCAGCCCCTAAAGTTCTTTAAGGTTTGAGGCTACAGTAGTTCCACATTTTCTTTGACATCAACAAATCCTGTGAAAACCAAACCAACAATTGGTCATTTTCTCAATACTTTATTACATCTGTGGCATTCAAAACTGGTCACAGATATAGTTTCATTTTTTTTTTTAAAGGCTCAGTAATTTCCTGCTTTATCTACTTATCTTTTTCTCTTATATTTGTATTTTTGTGAAATATTGCCATACCTGAAGCGACATCCTTACTGCAAGCTTCAGTCTGCTCCACCTAACACAGGCACAAGCAAGACTATAATAAAAAAGAACATTTCCAGTCTTCTAATGCAAGGGCTCCCTGTCTTTATCTAACTCAGTACCTTGGCGAGTGAGCAGTTATAAAGGAAGTCCACTCCACTTAACGATCATGTGGTTTTCTATCTTCTCTGCCATTTTCTGATCAAACCCAGGGAGCAGGTCTGGGTGCAGCATGATGGTGACAGGCAGTCCGAGGCCAGACAGGAAACCGGCGCGCTCCAACCCCTCTGCAGAGCCGCCGACCACCAGGGTCCGACCTGGAGGCTGAGGCAGCGAGAGCAGATCCTCACTGTGAGGTGAGAGAGGGCCTGTAATGCACTTATTGAGACACATTTCATAGAGGCGCATGTGGAATCTAATGTTTGAGTACTGCTTGACCTGGTTAGGCAGCACTCCCTGTCCCCAGGGATGCCCAGATACTGAGGTCTGTCCCCTGTAGTGATGACCACGGTCTCAGCTGTCAGACGCCTCTTCCTCCCGTTCACACCCGTCGCCTGATTCAACAAAAACAAGAAAAAAACACAGCTGATGTATATATTCTGTACTTCTGAGACTTTATACCTGGCCCTAACAAAAACAACGGTAATATTTTTGGTAATACAATAAAACATGGGTGACCACTTTCGGCAATAACTCCATCCCAGACCTGGAAGAAACAGTAAATGTTGGAACTGTTTACCTCCACTGTGTGCGGCCCGACGAACTCTCCACGAGCTTTGAGATAAAACACTCCAGAGCTCTTCAGCTCCCTCTTCAACTCCAAACTGCGAGTCTTCAGCTGTGAGACACTCACATGAAGCAAACATTGCATTCTTAAAAACACTAGTTACAGATGTTTCATTTAACATCAAATCATATATATATATACTGTATATATATATATATATACAATGTGTATATATATATATATATATATACATACATTGTATATATATATATATA
>CALSBV010010890.1:157996-171970 GCA_943590825.1 Bovichtus diacanthus | reverse complement strand
CCCCCCCCCCCCCCCCCCTCCTTCTCTCCTCCCTTTCACTTGTCTCTTTTTTATTCCCACCGAGTGTTTTTACATTCACAACTCACCACTCCCCTCCCCTCCCCACCCCCACCCCCACCCCCATCCTACAGAGAGCAGAATTACCTCTCTCAATGGGACATGGATGGGGGCAGCTGAGCCCCTAAAAGGCCCTGGCTGCAGCAGGGGTCTGCAGTGAGGGAGTAGCCTATTCTTGCATGGCCGCACGTGGGGCCCGAGGGGCCTTTGTGTGGGCTGTCACCAAGTTAACGGGGCAGCTTTGTCCCGCTGGTGCGTTGGAGCGACAGCTACATTTATTTATTTACTCTCCTCCGTTTGGCGGGCACAGTGCATGTTCATGCTCAGATGCACATCAATCCGAGGTTACAGTCAGGGTGCCTGCCAAGCTGCAAGGATAACAGGCTGGATAACTGGTGCACACACACACACGCACGCAGGCACACACTGTAGTTTTTATGATGTGACATGTAGCTATTTGATGTGTGGTATGTGTGCATGGACGCCTGGGTGCTTTTAAATGGGGGAACAATGGGGGTATGATTCGGCTCCTTTGTGAACGTCCCATCTCCACAGCTGAGCCTCGTCGAGCTAACGTTGACACGCAGACTGGGTTGGCATGTCCAATCCTGCTTTTATCTCATTTAAAGTTTGGCTGGAGTCAGTGGGCCAAGCAGGTTCATTCAGCATACTGTAGCCTCTCTTCATTTTACAGACGCAGCTAAGCTACATGTTTCTTACTTTTGTAGAGAGTCAGACTCCTGTGTGGATTAGACGGATTAGACTGAATCAACTCAAAGGATGCAAAAATGTGTGATTTATTTTTTACTGGTTTTTCTCAGTTGCTAAAAAAAAGTAAAAATTATGATTGATAATGGCTGCCTAAATATAATCCCCGTTAATGCAGCGACTGATGATGATATGTTTATTTAAAAAAACAAAAAGACAAAACGTGGGGTAGTTTAACTATAGCTTTGCTTCCCCTAATTTAATGATGGGGATGCATTTGCTCCGTCCGTCATGTGTGAGTGTACAGTACTGTATCTTAAAATATGTGGACTTAACTGTCCAACACCTTTGGGATGAACCGGAGCACCGACTGTGAGCCAGGCCTCAGTAATGCTCCTGTGGCTGAATGAGAGCAATTTATACCACAGATAGTATTTGCTCAGGCAGAGAGCAATAAAACTGTCCCCTCTGTCCTCTTTTCTCTTCATTCTTACCCTCTCCATGTTGCAGTCTGTGTGGGGCCTCGTTCCTGGGGGCATTTATTAGCAGCATGGCGGTCAGAAAGGGATGAAGATTCAAGCAGTCTCCACCCTCTGGACACTCTGTCAATGCTTACGGATGGTGGTTCTCACACTGAACAACCAGCAGTGGGACCCCCTGTAGGCAGAGGGCAGGGAGACAGAGAGCACCCTCTGACCTCCTCTGGACCTTCACTTAGTCTCAGTGAATACAGGCTAAACACTGTCACGCTCCACAGATTCACTATGGGACCAGCTTCAAAGGCAGATCAGGTCACCGAGGAGAGACAAATGTGAGGACATGTTATACTTTTGGCGCAAATGGTCTTTTCCTCATGAAACCTTCAGGCTCTCTGCTTTCTGTGGACTCTCACTAGTTCCATGAAAAATCTGTTAATTACATTAATATATTCGAATGAACTGCTTCATCAGTCTGGTATTTTTATGACTTAATTTAGATTTTAATGGTAGTGTTTAGGTCAAATGCTACAGACAAACTTCCTTATGGCACTTAAACCTAAGTGAGAACAATAGAAAACAACTGGCAGAAGACCAGCTTTAGTCCAGTTAGTTAATGCTTGCTTCAAAATTAGGAGTGTTTCCTGTCACTGAAGTGAGCCAAGAAGTAGAAAGAAGAGCCAGGGAAAGGACAGCAGGTCGGTTCTCACACCCTCTGCTGTCTGACCCTCCCAGTCCACTGCAACAGGTCACACCATGAGACAAAAAAACAGCACAATATACGCAATGTCTGCTCTCTAAACTACAGGTAGAGTAAAGTGGGAATGTTGGAGGCAGAGAACAGACTGAGGTCAGAGAGGTCGTGAAGTTCAGGGTCAGGAGAGGATTTTCACGAAAGTAAAAAAACTCACTAATATTGTTTTGTGAAATAGCTCAGATGTAAAGGCATTATTTTTGGAATTATAGTAAGCAGTGTTGGAAATGCTATGCTTATATTTTTTAGAAGTAACTTGTGAATTGATCAACTTTGTAATTATCTACTTTTACCTATTTTGGTTGTGTGATTTTAATTAGAATGCTGTTTGTTTTTTGCAGAATTTGGGACAGAATAAGGAGACACAATCTTTCTTAAGAGGCAGGGTCTCAGTCCATGGGTTTTTACAATCATTTTTATATTTGCTAATTATTTATATATTTGTTTACTTTACTTAAACAAAAACTTTACTTTACTTTACTCTTGAACAACCTGCGAACACAAAAACTGTTGTGGCACGTAATTCCCCGTCACTTTCTCCCCTTGTTTCCTTTCATTTCTACTGTTGTGATCCAAATGAAATGATAAAAGCCCCCAAAAATGATTTTATAAAACGCCGCTGCTGCTGCTGCTGCATCTGCAGGTGGACGACAGCAGTGAGAGTAAACTAAAACATTGAGCCTAAAGAAGTTAAATTGCTCCATCGAGCTGTGACACCTTCACATTACACATAATCATTTCAGCGGTATTGTTGTGCAGATTTAAGCGATTAACTCAAAAACACTTACTTTTAATACAAGAGTGGGTTATTGTAAGTAACTAGTAAGACTCTTTAGACCCAAACAAACCAGGGAAAAGGGTGTGTGTTCTGTTGAATTGAGAGGAAGGCAGTGCAAGTGAATTTGACAGACAACAGGTGGTGTGTGTGTGTGTGTATGTGCGCGTTTGATGCGTGTGTGTTTTTCCGAAAGCCGCACAGTGAGGAATGAGTGGGCGAGGTAAAAACAGCCTCGGCACTGATAGCAGCGTGAATTAAACGGCACTGTCGCCCGCTAAGAAACAGATGCGTCGGTGACAGCTCGGGTCAGCGGGGTCACAACAAACAAGACGTCACACCTGGGGGAGGGAGATTAGAGACAGCAGGAAGGAGCCAATGGCTTATTATTTCTGAAGAACTCTCTCAAAAATAAGTGTAGTTTGGTCTCTACAATAACTTACTGTGTCAATCTGCAGCCTTGCGTCATCTTTGGAAAAACACGCTGAACTCCGAACTCTGTGCAGTAAAATCCCCTTATGTGATTCTGTGATTCCGCTGATTGAGGATGAAAATCCACCTACTGTAGATAAACACCGTTTTAAAAACAGCTTCAGCTCGTGTTTGTTGCATTTCTGTGTTCATTTTTGATAATAGCAGTAAACACGGCAGAATTCAATGCGGCTGGAATACACCTTTCAGCCAACTCCTAGTCGTGTTTCCTGACTGAACACACTGAACACAACAAGGTATTCTGTCAAACTGAGGAAAAAATCCCCTGAATTCTCACTAGGGCACCAAATGGGGATCAATCCACTGCTGAAAATATTCCCCAAGCAAATGCACAATTGTTAAAAACTACTGTGACCAGCTGTTTTAGGGAATGACACTCTATTTAAGCACATGTAGGTCCGAACACTCAGCTCAATCAAAGGAGTCCTCTGAGCGCAGCACTTTGACAGCCTTGCTCTCTTAGTAACAGTGTTTATGGCAGCAGACTGAGGGCTGATAAGTGATGTGTCTGTGCTTTACGGAGACGGGACAGGCTCAGCTCTACCAGCCTCCACTTGACCAGAACAGACTCTTATCTGCTCACTCCTGACACCGTCCTAATGCTGCATTCACATGCTGTGGGAATTATGGCTCGAGTAGCTCATGAGAATATCCTGAATGGTTTGCGGGAAACGTTTGTTTATGTAAAGCCTTACATGGTGAACATTGGATTCAACCTAGACAATGAACTTTTGGTGCTTTGAGCTAAAGAAGCGTAGCCTACATGGAGTTTTGAAAAGATGCTTTTTACCCTTGCTGACTGGAGAATTGTAGGTGTCCATGAATTGAGGACTAGCAGGAGAAAATCCCATGTTTTACCAGTTTTCAACATGTAAATGTTTAAGATTAAAGAGAAGATTAAGTCCAGTGATATTCTATATTTTTCTTAATGTCAACAAACCCCATGAAAAGACCCAAAACATGATGTAATACATCGTATTCCTCTGTGTCATAAAGCTCCATTGTTTAGTGCATCATAAACTATAAAAAACACATGAGTGACCTGTTCCTTCATTACCATGAACACACACTGTAGTTTATATTGACTCAATCCCACACACACCGTCCTGCTGCCAGAAACACTCACTAGAGCACCGAATGCGGATTAATCCGCCCCTGAAAATGGTCCCCAAACAATTCAATATTTCCTCCTGTTTGAGTAGCGTTTGATAGAAACTACAGTGTCCAGCTGTTTTAGGAAATTAACTAATTATGGAAACAGAAGGTTAATTTGTTCTGGAGCTTTCAACTGTATCACAAGGCCTCATCTGCAAATATAAAAAATGGCACTTCCTGGCCATTATCATTATGATTTTAATTATTCTAATTCTAATTCTAATTATTATTATTATTATTATTCAGTTACAGTTAACTCTATGTTTTATAGTTGTCGTTTAGAATGGCTACGTGTTGAGTCATGTGTCACCGTACATGTACGCTGTGTGGATGTACTGTAGGTGGGTGGAGGTCAGGCAGTAGGGCTGGGGGGGTCCATTGTTTTCTGGCCCTAGAGTCAGGCGAGGATTGTTCAGGGGGCACTCCAAATGGGCCGTGGTCGTGGGTGTGGTGCTTCCAAGTGTATTGTGTGCAGCATCCTGTCCTGGTGACTATTAATAGAGAAGCAGAAGAAGATGGGACGCTGAGGCTGAAGCTCACAGCTGTCTGAAACGCAGGATATCCAGGAGATCGACAAAGCTCAGACTTCACAGCTTTGGCTTTGATGAAATGATTATAGATTAAAGCTGCACTAATCAATGTTTTTTTATATTATATAAGTAATGTGGGCTTGTAGTGATGAACCCGCACAGAATTATCAGCCAACTCTACAGTTCAGCGCTACAAAGTGTACAAAGCATTTTTCAGCTCATTGTTTTGCTTTTAGCATACGCTCCTGTACTGTTCTGGTTCAGTCTCACACTCTGACACAGTTAGAACATAGTAAAGCATTTAGCAGCTAAAGGACCAACATTCATCAGGAGGACACAAACACGACTCCAAATGTCTGCCAATGCTCCACGTCTGCTGGATGTGTAAATAAACAACATATTTTTAATAACTTTATGAGGTGATAATGTATCAATCTTGTGTTTTCAGCTGGTTGAGCTTCCCCCAAGTGGCCACAAAATCAATTAAAGCATATCTTTGCCACTGATTGATTTGTTTTCATATTTCTTTTCGCAGCGTGCAGTACCTAATAATCATGCTTTTCCTCCCCGATAGGCTTCCTATTCCACAGCGTCTGTTCAGATGTTTCCGATCAGAGTGCTCTGACAACGAAGAAGGATTCTATCACGTCTGGGCTGTCAACCGTGCCAACAAACGTGACGGAGCCAAAGACTATCAGAAACACAAACGTAACAAATGGAACTCAACCCAAAGGTGATCCCATAAAAAATAAAACAACGGAGGCACAAACAACTGTCAAACCATCTACTGTGGTCACCACGTCTGCTGCTATGACAGCTACTACATTCAACTCTACAACCCCCACCAAACCACCAGCATCTTCCACTAGCATCACCAGTTCTCCCACTACTGCTGGGAATGATTCCACTCCTGCTGTTTCCCCCAGCCTACCAAAGACCAATATCACAGCCACACATCACACAACAGCCCCACTGCCGACACCTAAAGCCTCTGTACCCGGTAATACCTCCGGGACTGAAGCTCCTGTCAAGACAACTGGTAATGTGGGGACAACCCAGACCATAAAGGTGGTCTCAACGCATTCCTCTACGTCAGGGCAGCAACCCACGACTCACTCCACCTTCACAGCCATGACGAGCCAGCTCGGCAAAGGAAGTAAGTTCCCCTGGGAATCCGCTGTGTAAGCAACATGAAAACAGCACACCTGGTGGAGAGCATTGAGGGTTCATTTAAAACTTTGAAAAGATGATAACTCACCCGAAACGGTTTACTTGAATCAAATCGTGTAAATAAATAAATGACACAGATTGACCTAATTATTAGAAATGAGAAACATTAAAGCGTCAGGATAAAGTCAATTGTATTTGTATAGCCAAATATCACAAATCATAAATTTGCCACAAGGGGCTTTACAATCTACAGCATAAGACACCCTGTCCTTTTCAACCCTCCCGTTAGATAAGGAAAAACTCCCCAACAAACCCCCTTTCACAGGGGAAACATGTAAGAAACCTCAGGAAGAGAGGAGGGATCCCTCTGCCTGGATGGACAGACATGCATTAGACGTTGTGTGTACAGAATAACCAACATAATAAAAATACAGTGTAGACAATCAAATGTGTTCTCTTGCAAAAACTTTAGCGTTGTGGCACTGCTTCCATTACCAATGGGATGTAACTGTATTTCATCAGGTGGTTTCCTCAAGATAAAGAAGATCATTTGAGATAATTTCAGTTTCGCATTCCAGCAGTGTTGTCACTGATGTGTGCTCCTCAGAGGAGTGTGCGTCACTACCAGGGGACATTATGTCATGGTTGCATATTGTTTCTGCTTGAAGGTACTGATGAAACAACAATGTTGGCTACAAGCCACCAGCAGACAGCGCCAAGGGCCACAGAGGCAGCTGGGAGCAACCCTAACCCCTCCACCCTGATCGGGGAAGGAACTCATGCAGCAGAGACTGCTGGAACCACTACCCTGCAAACCCCCTTCACCACAACCCCCTCCACCATCTCCACCATCTCCACCATCTCCACCATCTCCACCTCCACCACAGCAGCTCAGCTGAGGACGTTTTTGGTAAGAAACTGTAACAAAGGGGAGCAGGTCGAGCGAGTGTGCGCTCACATTAACATATTACAGAACTTCTTGTGACTGACACGTATTTTCTGACTTTCTTTCTGCAGTATTCTCTAAACGAAGTACACAAGGTAAGATTTTTGCTTTATTTTCAGTTTTGTGTCTTTAAATCTGTTACAGGCATCAGACTGTTTCTATTCTCACAAACAATACATGTAATAATAAACACAGTTCCTGCTCCGACTCATCAGGCCTCTGCTATTGTCCTGTCCATGGGAGGCAGGCCCACACCCTTTCCACTCCTTTCTTCACTGACATTTACACCACCAAGTTCCTTCAGTTTAAAAGATGGAGAATAATACAGCAACATCCTGCAGGAAGAATAAGAACAATAAGAAAATATTGTACCATCACGTCCATTTTGGGTGCTGCGGCTTCTACATTAGTTGCCGATGCATCTACTGACTTGTGTGGAACTTATGCGACTTTATTCAGATAGTAAGGAAAAGTACAAATTAATCATTCAGTAATCATTGGTTGGTGCACTAAACTCAGTCACTAATTAAGGTGGATGCAACCTTAGTAACCCGTCACATCCCTGACATGTATCTTTACAGAGTGGCTCCTCTCTGGAGCTTCTTCTGGTTTATCACCTTACATCTGTTCCACACGCTGATCAGGACTTTTGTTTTTACTCTGTAATGGTTGCCAATTGAAACATAGCGAAGAAAAATACTTGTAATAAAAAGGACTGAAGTAAAAGTAAAACAACTGATTTTTAAATATACTTTAACACGTACAAGTATTCAAAAAATGACTTTGTTACAGTAACGAGAGTAAATGTAATTTGTTACTTCCTCCCCTGATATAAAGTTAGATTAACTGTAAGGAATGATGAACAATACCTGCAAAAATAGGACCCAGGTCGTAAAAACGTCAGGAGACTCCTGGTGGATCCAGCAACAGGACAGGAAGCAGTGATGCTCGCTATAAAAAAAAAAGAAAGATTCCAGTCACTGGGTGGAAAAAGTGTCTTAGTGGGAACCCTTCCTGCCTTTCACTAGTTTCCTTCATTCCCACACCTCTTTCATACACTCACCCTCTCTCTCTGACTGACCACGCAGCTGTGCCGTTCCATAATACACCAGAAATACTCCATATATCACCGCACAGGAAGATATGAGCTCAACTGTCACCTTTGACCTTCCAGTCTGAACTCTGACAGTACGGTAGAGGCTTGGTGAATCATATATCAATATGTGGAAAGTTTTGCAAGATTTGCTATGTGCAGAGATGTTTAGAGATGTGTCATTTTGCCTTCAGAGAGAGGACCAGAGCGATATGGTGAAATTGTGCAAGCAGCTGATGGTGAATTTGCAAGATGGAAACTGCACCCTGACGTGGCAGCACCACAATGGCAAACTACTGTTTGACCGTGTGGAGATAAATGGCAAAGGTAAAGCACCTTCCTCCCATAAGAAAGTCCACATCCGTCAGATCAAATGAAATGTGAACTGATGTTTTTATCTGAACTGAAAATGTATCTTACAGTGAAAACCAGCCTTGCAATCCAGTATTACGAAGACATCACCAAGGTAAGAGTTAATATACTTATTGTTTTATCAGTTGACACTTGCAGGGTGAGTGTGAGGACACCAACAAGCACTACTAGTGAAAAGTCATTCTCTTGTTGTACTCTCTACCTAAAGAAACCAACAGATAACAAAACCCTGATCGCCATCCTGGCCTCCTGTGGCGCTCTGCTGATCATGATCGTCATCCTCGCTGTTTGTGCGTCACACCACCGCAAGCCGTACAACGAGAACCAGGTAGGCGGAGGCTTTCATATACTACTGCATCTGACTTCCTCCTTTGCTCCCGTCATAATAACGATGGCCATTAGAGGTCAGCGCTGTCTTCTTGCAGTGCTGATCCGAGTAGATAATAACAGCCTTCTAACCCGTATCTATGAGGCTTATAACCACTGCCCATTCAATGGGCTGATGATGTTTAAACGGGTGGCCCTGCTACACACACGCCATAACAAAATACTCCCTATCTATCAGCAGATTTATGCATGAAAATAAAACTAAAGTGCAGCTCTAACACGAACAAATGTCAATACATGGACTTCACACTTAAAAGTACCTGCAATTAACATAAATATACAGGATCAAATATGAATACATAGTTTAAAGAGACTTTGTCCTTTTTTAATCTCTACAGCAGCACCTGACGGAGGAGCTGCACACGGTGGAGAACGGTTACCATGACAACCCAACGCTGGAGGTGATGGAGGTGCAGCCGGAGATGCAGGAGAAGAAGATGGCGCTGAACGGAGAGTTCAACGACAGCTGGATCGTCCCCATCGACAACCTGCTGAAAGAAGACATAGCTGACGAGGAGGACACTCACCTGTAGAGATGAAGAAGAAGATGACGAAGAAGAAGAAGACAAACAAAAGAATCCACACTTCTTGCTCCCTGCCAGCCCATATCTGACACCCTGGGATTGTTGTCCCTGTAGCCAGAGAAGACTTTTCTCAGATGCATCCTATAGAACAAGCGAGCCCCCATATTAATGCTGTCTGTTCGATATATTTCTACTGTAGGTATGAAAAACAAATCAGGTTCAAAAATCAAATGCTTTGAGGATGAAGTACCAATGAAATTGCACACAGTGGCCTTGGAAACTTCACTATAAATCCACTAAAATCAATCACTGTTGTGCCTATACTGTAGATTTTTAATTTTTTTTTTGCAGAGAAAAATTCAACACAAGTCATTCTGAAAACTCAGAAAGTGCTCCAAACCCCAAGAGGATTGTGCCTTTTCATAAAAATGTTTAAAAAAAAAAAAAAAAAAAAAAAAAGTTGATCTGTACCCAAGCACCTGTATATAAAATGTTTTTATGTTATTTTCTGCAAGCGAGGAAGAGCCAGGTGATGTTTGAAACAGATCACTTCAGGCTCGGAGAGCTAACAGCGACGTCAGCTGCCTCTGCAGTTCTAGAGCTACTAACTTAGACATCGATGACCTCAGGATACTTCAAAGCATCCTGGTGATTTTCCACTAATGTGTCGGCTATGAGGGAGCTGCCAGTGCCCGTCAAGGCAGAACTGGTGCACCATCCATAAATTAAAAAAAAGACACTGCTTAAAGCAGATGGGTGTATAGATAGAAGACAAATAAAGGATTTTAATCCAAAATGTACGGAAAGAATCCTGACTTAAAGTGGTTTCACGTGATTACAATCAAGGGACTACTTCTGTCCCCTCTGGCTTTCCATACATGGAAGATATCGCTCGGTATTCTTAAAAGAAAAACCAGCCGATCACGTTTTTTTTATTGAGCTTTACCTTCTTTCATTCAAAACTAAAGTCACATTATTACTGAAGTTAACAGACAGTTCTGGTTAATACATTTTAGGTCTTATTTTTGTAGTAAAGTAACAGGAAGTAAACACTCACCAGGACATGTGCGTGTTCCTGTTCGTGGTCACATTCATCTCACTCAGTCAGGTCGTCTAATGAAAATTACTTTAAAGAAACTAACTCGGAAATGAAGGGAAATGTAATTGTAGAAGTTTAACTGTCTGGTCGTCTAACTGCTCATGTTTTGTGTCCTGTTGGACTGTAAAATTTTATTATTTTTGACAGTGCCGGCAGAAAAAGTTTGTAATAATGTGAAATCATTCCTTTAACTACATAGAAATTACAGTATTTTCTGAAGCCAATATCCCAAAGCATTTCTCACAGTCGAGCTGCAGAACATGTGGAGGATGTCCAGCTCTCTGAGGAGCAGGATGTTTATACCATTTTTTTGACAGCAAAGAAATATCACAAAAAAGCCAATTCCACCGTCAATAAAACATTGCTAAAAAGAATAATACTGGACTGATTTTAAACCCACCTCTGAAGCGAACACTGTAAATAGCTGTGTGTGTTTTCTCCACTGTTGCTGCTGCTGGGTATTAAAATATTAAATATTAAATATATGCTATATTAAAACCCTCACAGCAGAACCTGGGCATATTTCATTTTGGATTCTGTTCAGTTTAATAATTTTCTTCCTTTTAAACCCATTAAGTTAATATATATGTACGTATATACAAATGAATCACCTTGGGCACTCCACTCCACCTTTTGTTTTTTTTTTTATTGCATTTGTGTCTACGGTTTCACTTTTATTATAGCTGTGATATTTTCACCAAAGTAAGTTACCAGTATTTTATGTATTTATGGTTTGTTTGCTGCTGAAGGCAAACAACAGGGGTCTGACACACTGGAAGCTGTAAATTGTCGATCGCTTTGGCGGTCATGATGTTCTACCTGTTCAGATTTGCAAATAAAGGCAGTCTTTTTCCACTTGGGTTCTGTAATTCTCCTCGTTTTCTACAGCTACAATAACACTCACACACGACCGCGCGGGGTTAGAAACACCACAGAGACGGGAGTTAAGAAAACCTGAACAAAATACAATCTTTATTCATTATATACATTACATACAATGCAATACTACAAGGCTTTCTACACATTCACTGTATCCACAGAGTAGTGCTCACTGATCTAAGAGTACCAGCCTTAAAACTCCTGAGTCCCACCCAGGGGTCGAGGAAAGGGCGAGATGGAAAGAACAAAAAAAAGAAAAAAAAGAAGAAAATTAAAAAATATTATTCCATCCATCAAACATTGTGTGGAGGATATTTACCCTAAAGTAGCAAAAAGAAAAGTAGTATTTGGCATTGTGTGTTTTTTTTTGTTTTTTTTCTTTACAAAAGGTGCTTTCAATTTTTCTTTTTAAAACGCAGTTTTTTTCTGGCACAAAACAAATATAAATGCTACAGCAAGCATGATGAGCCCTAAATGTTGTCGAAATATCATAAATAATCCCTCGCATAGCATTTTCATTTTCTAAGATAGACGCATTATTTTTTGCTCTGGTGTACTTTTGTTTTTATTCACTTTTTTTTACGTCACCAATCTGTTTTCATTTAGTCGAAGTCAGGGCAGCAGAAGCAGGAAGCATGGGCAGAACATACACAACGCACATGCCATCCTCCTCCAACAACATATTCGGAGTCCTATTCAAATAACATCTCCAGCGTGGTAAATTGTTACAGGTTTTACTTTCGTCATGATGAATTTCAGGAATCCAATGTTCTGTCTGAGCAGCAGTCTCTCCCTGCTGATGCCCAACTGCCTGAATCACTGGAGATAACTACTCCTCTCCAGTGTCATCATTTACAGGGACGACAGGTACAGTAGCAGAGCACCCGTCACAGGAGGTTTATATTTTATACTACAGTGCAATTTCCTGTTATAGTTTGAATACGTATATTAGGAATTTTAATCCAGGACAAAGCAGGTGAGGCAGCTTGGCTGAATTCACCAGACACAGGTTCCACATCAGGTGCGTTCAATAGCATCAAACATCTCCATTAATTTCTTTGTAGGAGATATAGAGCTCATGTCTGACACTTAAAGGACCATACCACAGTTTTTTCTATCAGTAGTTAGATAGTGTTACCTTTGGACAGAGCCAGGCTCCAGGCTTTATGCTAAGCTAAGCGACAGCTAGTGGTAGCTTCCTATTTAGCGTACAGACAGGAGTGGTATTGATTTTCTCAGCAAGCAAGCAAACTATTTTGCCAACATTACTGCCAAACAGTTTCCCAAGTAGTTCCTCTCTCTGCCTTCCACACAGCAGCTGGTTTCACTTCAACATCAAGTCACCAACCAATTCTTACTTAGAATAATAACCACCTAAAAACAAAAGCAGACGTGATGTGGGCTGTCAGGTACGAGCAGAAGCCAATGGTGGCTAATGTTAACTGGACTGTAGATAGATATTGCTGTGTAACTGTCAAACAGGCCTTTAACCTGCAAAATACCAGAATGGTCCTTTCATTTCAAAACAAGAGAAAAATTCAACACAAGTCATTCTGAAAACTCAGAAAGTGCTCCAAACCCCAAGAGGATTGTGCCTTTTCATAAAAATGTTTAAAAAAAAAAAAAAAAAAAAAAAAGGGAAATAATTGTCGGATAAATGCCAATGAAGAGGGACTCATAAGTGAAGAACTTCATGTTTGATCTTAAAGTCTGTGACTCATACACTGAATTTCACTCCGATTACAGACGTGTCACTCAAGTCGAAAAGACTTGGATTCACCCCTGAGCTACACAACTGACAAAGCCATCTAATGATGTTCTTTGTGTTCAATGTGCTTCAAGCTCACAGATAGAAATAGTACTGTATAGTAGTACTGTATAATAGTACTGTATATCACACACGAATCATGTGCACACTGTGGTTAACAGTCGCAGCAGAAGAGCCAGCGATGAAGTGACCTTCTGATGTTTCACAGTTGGTACAAATAAAAAGGCTCCACCTGACTGATGAACACTGTTCAGTGAGAAAGAGTCATGAAGACAATAAACAAGGAAGCTGAGTGAGTGGGACTTTGACTGAGCAGTCAATGAAAATGGACCCCACGACGGTTGGTTCACACGACGCTCTGTGGGCAGGGGGGCGGGACGCCACGCTGATGTAGCGTAGTCTGACTCCGCATGAAGGAATCTAATGCTACAAATAGTATAATACCAATAATATTAGTGTAGCCTCATCTTTATCTGTTCAGAAATACTGGCTTTAACACACAATGAATAGACATGCAAAAAAAATTAAAACATTTTTAAAGTGCACAGCTTTCGAATGTTGATTCAGAACTCGAACGTAAACATGATGAAGCGATGATGCCATGATGAAGAAAAGATTCGAACTCTTGAGTCTTAAACTTCAAATTTACCTTACATTTTGATGACCTTTTGTGATGTTAAAACACATTTTTGAGTCCACATGACAGGAATTAGGAATCCAAAGTTACCGTGTTGGTAGGAACTGTGTGTGTGTGTGTGTGTGTGTGTGTGTGTGTGTGTGTGTGTGTGT
>CALSBV010010890.1:125417-153075 GCA_943590825.1 Bovichtus diacanthus | reverse complement strand
GAGAGTGTTGCAGAGTGAGAGTGTGTGTTGTTTGCATGCATGCTCTCCGTTAACTGCTGTGGTGAATATCTGAGCTACAAAGAGCTGCCGTGTGTGAAAGTATTTCCTGCCGGTGTGTGTGTGTGTAATCTCTCCTTGCAGCGGTGATGATCACAGAAACCTCTTTGTTGCACAAAGTGTGTGTGTGTGTGTGTTTGGTTTTCATTCTCTCTCCTACCAGTTGTTGCGGGCGATGTCGTAGATCCAGAAGGAGTTGCGGACGTTCTCCTCACGTTTGTCCTTGTCCTTGCTGAGGCCCGAGAGGACGTGGATCTCATTGAGCTCGGGGTCGATGGTGGCTCTCTGGGTAAAGCCCGTCATCGGCACTGTGGTGGCAAAAACAACAGCGATGAATCAACAGGGGGGTTCAACTCGGAAATAAAAACCTTTACTCGTCCAGCAGATGTGTTTCATCTGAAGAACAGGACGATGTTTACAAGTTATCCAGGACAGTCGTTCTTTTTAGCATAGAGAAGAGAACCTGTGTGAGTGAATGCAGGCAGGGTTTGACAAGCACCATTAATAACAAAGCTTCCATCCGAAATGAAAAGTAAAAAAAAAAAAAAGAAGAAAAGTAAAGCTTAAGAAAACTCCTTGAAAACACAGCAACACGTCACCATGGCAACAAGGGCACGGCAGAGAGAGTGAACCGCATGCAAATTCAAGCCAGTGCGATGGAGAAGCTCCGACACACAAAGGAGCGAGGCCTGCTGTGGGTGGAGCGCGGCACCAAAAAAGACTTAAGGGGGAACAATTCCCTGAAAATTACAGCAATTCCAGGATTCCTAGAACTGAAAGAGTGAGCAGTGCGTGTGTGAGCGCTGCATGCAGGGCTTATGCTGCTGCAATTATTATGTTCAATACTGCTGTATTGTTGTGTTTCTTCACATAGAACTTATCGTCTGTTATTTTCTATAACAGACGATCCATCTGAGGCCTGACAGCTGGGCACAGCCATGGATCTGTTTATTAGAACCCTAATGTCTCATCCAGCACAATCTTTTTTCCAATACATACTGTACCAACGGTTCAGCACTGCATGTTAAAGAGCGATTCCATTTTCAGCAGTCAAACTGAAGTACTTCATGTCGCATTTATTCCCCATAAACCCAGAGGAGGAAGCACAACAAGTATGAAATTCAGATAAGCTGCAGGCAGCTCAGCACTCGGCTGACTCAGCATCAGAGCTGCTGCTTTACTGAGGCTTTCAATTCAGGAAAACATTTAAATGTGTACATTCAAAATAACATTTACTATAATTCTGTTGCACAATTTAGATTTGAACTCAAATCAACCTATTTCTGATCATTTGACAAACTCATTTATTAATGTTATTTTTGGCACCATGTTGAATTATTATACTGTATATTGATATTGTTAGGGATAGTTTGCTAGGTTTGTTATAAATTTTGAAAGTTGTGTGCATCTTTGTCTATTGATTTGACAGCTTTTTAAAATCTTCACAACAGAGCCCGCCGCTATAAAGAGTGGGGGAAATATCTGCATAAATAGTTGTCAGCAATTCTGTCATTTCATAAATAAATAATACAATTCTAATAGTCTAAATAGTACTAATAGTTTGACACTAACCACCAAAACTTTATTGCCACAGAAATTTAAATATGAATTTCATAGCAAGCCAAAAAGTATCCCGTTAACTGATTTTAACAATATAAGGTTTCCAAATGAAGCTTTGAAGATCTGTCAATGTTTTATGACAGTCTCCATAAAGAAAGGGGAGAAAAGAAGATGTTTTGTTATTGTTGGTTTTATAATGTAATTTATGGTGCGGTAAGATGGTTGCTCATTATTACAGTTGCGTGCGGCAAGTGGGAGAGCAAACTGTTTTTTGAGCACAAAAGTTGGTTTTGTAAAAGCTAAAGCCACAAATATGGATTCAAGCAGAACATTTGTTTTGATAAAAACTTGTTGTGAATTTTGGAAGTGATTACATCTATCTTTTTACACAATCTGGAGTTATTGGAAATGTTTTTGACATACGAGTCAGAAACAAACCTGAGCATCCACCACCGGAATCTAATTCTACAAACAATCCTAATATAATAATCGTGTAGCCTAATCTTCAGATTTAAATGTGAAGCATGTGAGAACACACTGCAATGTTACACTGTGCAGCCACTGCAGGGAAACACACAACATTGAACTCCTTACAGTGAAATCATCTAAATTAACTTAATATTCCCAGAACTCCAAAACAGACAGACAGGCAGGAAGACAGACGGTTGAGCAACAGACGTCAGCAACAATGTTACAGGTCAGCACAGAGCGACATGACGAGAGGCTGCTGCAGTGCTGAGCCACGGCACACATCAACATGCAAGAGTGATTATGAGACGGAGAGAAAGAGAGAACTGTTTGTGCTTTCTGCTTCCTTCCTGCCAAGACACATTCTGTTCTTTCTTGCTCTGTTTCCCCCTGTGCACTCATTTGAATCTTTCCATTTCTCTCTCCTGCAATTATCACTACGGATTCTCTCTCCCCGTCTGGCTGGACAGAGGCTTTCATGTTGTTATGAGGTGGATCTGAGACCTCAGTCAGTCTTTCTGTCCGGGCAAGAAGCTCTGACAGGCAGAGAACGTGTTAGCCTCTGAGTGCAGCCGCAGAGATGCCTTGATCACAAGTTGTTGATTTTGTCTGATGGAGACACAGGTTTGTTAAACGCCCATGAGGCTACAGGGCAGCTACCCAAAAAACAACCACAGGATGCAGGGGAGGTCATTAAAAAAACAGCTGCCCATTAGTTTCAGATCGACAGACCAACTATAAACTATGACTGACTATATACAGTGCATTCAGGAAGTATTCAGACTCCTTCACTTTTTCCACATTTTGTTATGTTACAGCCATATTATAAAATGGATTATATGCAATAATAATGTTATGTTATAAATATAATTATGTTAATGTTTGGCAAAGTAATAAAAAGGACATTCAGAGACTTGTCACGAAGCCACTCCTGTGTTGTCCTGTCGGAAGATGAACCTCCGCCCCAGTCTGAGGTCCTGAACGCTCTGGAGCAGGTTTTCATCAAGCAAATCTCTGTACTTTGCTCTGTTCATCTTTCCCTCGATCCTGACTAGTCTCCCAGTTCCTGCCGCTGGAAAACATCCCCACAGCGCGATGCCACCACCATGCTTCACCGTAGGTAGGGTATTGAGCCAGGTGATGAGCAGTGCCTGGTTTCCTCCGGACGTGACGCTCGGCATTCAGGCCAAAGAGTTCAATCTTGGTTTCATCAGACCAGAGAATCTTGTTTCTTGTGGTCCGAGAGTCCTTCAGGTGCCTTTTGGCAAACTGATTGGTGGAGAGCTGCAGAAATAGTTGTCCTTCTGGAAGGTTCTCCCATCTCCACAGAGGAACTCTGCAGCTCTGTCAGTGACCATCAGGTTCCTGGTCACCTCCCCGACTAAGGCCCTTCTACCTCGATTGCTCAGTTTGGCCGGGCAGCGGGCTCGATGAAGAGTCCTGGTGCTTCCAAATTTCTTCCATTTAAGAATGACGGAGGCCACTGTGCTCTTCGGGACCTGCAATGCTGCAGAAATGGTTTTATACCCTTCCACAGATCTGTGTCTCGACACAATCCTGTCTCGGAGGTCTACGGACAATTCTTTCTTCTTCATGGCTTGGGTTCTGCTCTGACATGCACTGTCAACTGTGGGACCTTATATAGAATCATGTCCAATTAATGTACCACAGGTGGACTCCAATCAAGTTGTAGAAACCTCTCACGGATGATCAATGGAGACAGGAAGCGTCTGAATATTTACTGAATTGTAAATGCGATATTTCAATTGTTCTTTTTTTTTATTACTTTGCCAAAAATTCGAAACACCTATTTTTGCTTTGTCATTATGGGGTGTTTTAATTGATTTAATTACATTTTTTAGTGTAATCCATTATATAACAAGGCTGTAACGTAACAAAATGTTGAAAAAGTGAAGGGGTCTGAATACTTCCTGGATGCACTGTAAACATAAACTGTGTGCTTACCCATGCCTGAGTCTTTCTTGGTGCCATCAGATATGATCTCTACGTGGTCTCCATCCACATCGTAGCTGAAGAAATCATTGAGGTACGTCTTTGACCTCTGACCTCCAAACACGTACAGACAGCGGTTTCTCTGTTAAAGAGGAAGAGTGATCACGAGGTACAGGAAACAAAGAGACACAGACAAGCTAACAGGCAGGATTATCCTCATAGAAATAAACAAAAACTGTGTATTGAGCCAGGCGGACTGGACTCACAGTATGGAAGAGCATGCAGTGCCCGATGCGGGACTGGACGTCCTCTGGCCCAGCGTTACACGAGTCTTCCCGCAAGAGGCTCCAGGTGCCGGCCTGGCAGTGGTAGGCGTACAGGCCGCTGAACTGAGGCTCTGATGTCCGACTGTCCTCCACACTGCCGTTACAAGTCAGGATCCGACCGCCAAATGTGTAGATCATGTGCTTCTCCGAGTCCATGCACATCTGCAGGAAGAGCAGAGTGCAGAGGAAGCAGGAAGTTTGAGAGTTCAGTACGAGGGCTACGGGATGAATCAAATAGTTTCTGATTTCCACTTTTTGTGTGGAAGGATATGAGAGATGTTTTAATCAGTGGCCATATTGCTGCTTCATATCCATTTCAACTTTATCGAGTCAATTAATGAATAGTAATCAATGGTCTTTCCTCTGAATTTAATGTCAATCATGAGTGGCCCTCACATTCTAATCTATCTTCTGATACTGAATACATGAAGTTTTGACTCTTAGTGATTCCACTGACACCTGCATTTATCCAAAAATTGCATTTTTTGCTAAAGAAAGGCTGCATTTCTACAAATCTTTTAAGACCTGAATATGAGCTCTACGCTCTGTAGATATAATGCAAGTTTCCCAGCGGATTCCCACCTACCTGGTGGTCGAACACCAACTTTGGCCCTCCATCAGCGGACGTGTCCTCGCTGAGTAGCGTCCAGGTGTTGGCGTCGATGTCGTAGCGGTAGAAGTCGCTCTTCAGAGACTTGCTGTTCCTGACGCTCGAGTCCAGGTACCGGCCCAGCGTGTAGATCTGCCGCCGCTGGGAGTCGATACACATCTTGTGGCACGAACGAGCACTCGGACCACTCTGATAGAGACGCAGGAGACACACGGGCAAAGCTGCTCAACTGTTTCACATTTACATTAGTGTCAAAGAAACAAGTCGTTTTGATGAGCAGTGAAGATGTTTTAAGAGGAGACCAAAAATAATTATTCCCAAATATTGTTATTCAAACCACTGACAATTTCAGACACTGATTAAGACTTCAAATCATACTAATAAGTACAATTCAGCCGCAAACATGAACACATTTTTCTGATTTCTTTTCTGATTTAATCTTTATTAAATAAAAACTAATCTAAACTAAATAATTTTCCCACTAACACCTAATATGTAGTTTTCTTAACAAAATAAAACCATAAAAATATATATATTTTTTTTAAACTGCATGCTAAAAACACCAACATGATGAAAAGTCTCTAAGAAGCAAACATTCTTACAACTTTCAATCCTATATAGATGTATGAAAAATACATTCTCCAACACTTACCTCCTTCTCAGTGTCTCTGGAGATGCACGCCCACTGATTTTCCTGAACACTGTAAGCCCAGAAGTCCGCCAGGTCCTGTGTGCCGTCCCAGCCCCCAAACAGGTAAACGGTCTCTGCAGGGACCAAACATCACTCAACAACAGGACAAACATGAAACCTCCTCTTCACTGAGTGGAAACCGTCAGTTACTGTGAATAATCAGATTACGGTTGAAGTATTTAAAGATCCCCAAAGTCGAATTGACATGGAGTCACGTTTTGTAGACGAGTTTGTCAACACAGAGGCATCGCAGGGATCCTTCCTGCAACATCTTTATGCGTTTGCCGATATCCGAGCGTGAACATGGGTTAAAGATGGACACGGCATCAGTTTCACTAAATCTTTTACACGCATGTGCACATTTCAAAAAGCTGAACGAAAAGAGACTTTACATGTGTTTAAAGAGAATAAGATTTTGGGAATGTTCCTCAAGCACCACGTACCATTTTTATTGCCCAAAATGTTACAAAATTGCAACTGTCGGGATGATGGTGATCCCGACATTTGTTTCTGTAGGGATGGGGTTTGGAATGCAACTTTCCCACACAATATTATTCTCAAATTCTTTTAAAACATTCTTTATAAAACACATTTGGCATCTACTTAGTGGAAAGGTTGCAAAAGAGGACGTGGTGCAACAACACATTTGTGTTGCGACTCTGAATAATAAGCCTGCTAGTCTCTGCTGTGAAAACATTGTTGGGGTCAAACACAGGCCACTGCAGCTCAGGCACATGGGCGTTCTGTGAAGTGGTGATTGTATCTTGTGACTTGAGACGTGTGTAGGAGGAAATAATCAGTGCCATTACTGCTCCAATTCCAAAACAGAGGCAGGGCCAGAAAATTAGTTTTGAATTCAAAAGATCTTTTGAATGAGTCACTGATAATGATCAATAATACTTTTACACTTTTAAAATCAGTTTAAGATTTTAGCTTCAGTGAGAATGTGTGCAGTGCCAGGATCAAGCTCATCCTTTGATACTGTGACCATGTGTGTGTAATTGCTATATGTATGATTATTAGCTCAATATAAATGGAAACTATTACTAAGAATTGAAATGGGATCAGGAGTAAAAGCCTAAACATTTAACATTAAAAGTAGGGATTCACGATACATATTGCGCTGATAAATGATTGGCCTATAAAAAGGGGAAATTTAGATTATTATGGATTATTCTGATAATGACATTTTAGCCGAGAAATAGAGAGATAATACGAAGACAAATTGCTTGGCTTAACAAGTGCAGCATCTACACACTCTGATACAGCAGGTGGCTGTATGCACCTTTAAAGTTGGTTTGCGATGTGGCAATAAACGCAGAAGAAGAAATAGAAAGCGGCGCGCACACACTAGACAGTCGTCGCTTGTGTGGAAGATTTTCAGTTTCGGAGGAAGACGATTGTCAGTCAGTTATCAGTATCGGCTGAAAATAATCCATATGGTGCTCCCTAAACAAAAACCCTCCTCTGTGTAGAGACAGAAACAGGTTCTTTAGCTAAAAGCTACAAAAATTATTCAAACAGAAACTAATTGGAAATCGAAACGGGCTCAGGAGGAAATGTGAAAGGATCGGGACAGGCGAAGTCTGAATCACATTTAAAGCCACACCTTGTGTGAACACATACAGGGGATTTTTGTTAATCATCAAATCATCTCAGTTCATGTATCATACTGAGAATCTGGGTTTGAGGGCAAAAGTGACAGGATCGGGATCGAACTGAATTTTCAAGGCCTTAAACATTTTTAAAAAAACAATACTTGTGTTGAGATATTCTCTGCTCTTCTTCTATCAACTACTGCGAAAAACAAAACACAGACAGTCAGTGTGTGCAGCCTGAGAAAGACCAGAGGGATGCAATGCCTTCTTTCAGCTCCGACACAAGTTGCAGACACTGCATCACTCTCTCCCACAATGCAGGCTTTTGTTTCTCAGATGGCCAGCGGGAAAGTACACCACCAACAACATCGGCAGATAGAGTAGAAAAGATAGCCGTGTGTGTTCGTCAGAACAAAAGTCTCGATTTATGAGCTCTTAGAGGAGAAATGCCTTCAGGACAGTTTTCTTTTGGAGAAGGGCTGAAGGTGGAGGTGGAGAGGAGGGAGGCTTAATTTGATTAAACAGTAATAGAGCTTCACATTGTGAGTCTGTGTGGGAGGATATGAGTCACAGCGTTGGTTAAACAGCCAAGTCATAACACTGGCTGCGTGGGTCTCACCAGTCTGGACGTCAATGACCATTTGATGTCCTCCCCTCATCCCCGGTCTGTTGTCGTCGCCATCACCTGCAAGGAGGAGAGGAAAGAGGAGACGGGGATGGTGTATGAGCATGGGAGATGACGCAGGAGAAAGTGAGAGAGGGGATGATGTAGAAGAGGAGGGGACGATGTGAGGAGCAGAGGGCAGGAGGGAGTCATGGCTCTAGCTACAAGGCCACAAAGCTTTCAGGTTGCTGAAATGTGTGATCGACAGATCGGGAATATTTCCCACTTGAATAGATGATCTCACTGTTCATGTCGTCTCGGTTGATTTCTTGGGCGCTTGTACCTTTGTTGCATTTCGGGATGATCTGACTCCACCTGGGCTTGTACTCCTGCTGGCTGATATACTGGTTAAACAAACCGTCTAGCAAGGAGAGAAGAGGATCAAATATGGCAAAATCACCATTAAAGCAAGCAGAAACCAACAGAAATAAAAGGATTTAAGTATCATTAAGAATAAAACATTTTTTGAAAGATTGAAGTCATCTTTACTCTACATTCATCAGGCAAGTACGATACCTCTCACAGCTTTGTCTATGAGCTCCTCACACGCGTCAAAGTCTCCTTGCAGCACCAGCCGGTCGTGCAGGTGGGTGAGCATCGGGTGCTCCAGTGCTATCCGGGTCTTCTTCTGCAGGGACTCAAAGGCCTCTGTGTAGTTATGCTGTCGGAAGTGCTTCAGGCAAAGACGGATGGCTTCCTGTTCTCTGTACTGCAAGGAAACAATGGAGAGGAAACAGATATAGGAAGATATATAGAACAGCGATAGGCTCAAAACTGTCAGCCACACATGTACGAAGCAGCTGACAACAGTCCCATTTCAACTTGGGAGACACTAAATAACACCAAAAGCTTGGTCAACTGTTTGTAGACGCATTTACTAACTCTTTATTAAGTATATCCTGGTTTAAATGATAATTGTGTCAAGTTATTTTCTGAAGTTTATTTAGGATAACTTCCTATTACTGTTTGTGTTAAAGGATCATTCTGGTTTCAGACGTCGTCGTGCTCCTACATCTCAGCTAACAGTACAATGACATTATTAGCACCATGAAGGGGGGCCAGTACTATGAAAATACAAGACAGCACTGACACATTAAAGAAGATTGGTTGATTTTGCTAAATGAAAAAGAAAAACCTTTATATTCAGCAAATAAGGTATCAAAAAAAAAACTGCAGCTGATCGATCCATCCAATCCCAGATTCAGGCCTGCTGACTCTGGGATCCACTCCTCCAGTCTGAGTGTCTCACCCCGAGGCTACCACCGTGTCCTTACCTTGCTGTACCAGTTGAGGCAGGGCTGCACCACATCAGGATCTTCGATACCATGCAGCTCAATGTACCAGATGCTGAAATTAAAACTAGGACCCCAAGACATCAGAGGCACTGAGACACAGAGCAAGAAAAGATGGAGAAAGAGGAAAACAGTGTGAATAATAGACAAACATGTTCACCATGTTTCTTTTTTATAAGATCCACAGAAACCACCCACACGTGACAAACCACATCAGCTCTCACCTATTTTTACAAATCTGCAGGGAAACATCTGCTCGTCAATCTTATGCTTTAAGGTGAACGTTTCCTTGTTGTAGTCATTCTTAAGGCCACTGGAAGAGAAAAAAGAAGGGATGGAGATGATGCAGCCGCTTCACAAATGACATTACTGGGTTGAGATGCAAACTTTGGACTAGTCGTCCAAATACAGTCTGTGAATGTAGTGAAACTGGAGGATTAACGAGGTTCCGAGATCCACTAATTACAGAGTTATCTTTCCTAAACTGATTGCAGGTGTTTCAGTTTCCATATATGGTATTGAGGAAAAAGTAAACCCAGTACGAACATCTACTACAGCTACATGTGCACATGTATCAGTAAAATATATTCTATAAATCCTGTAATCACAACAATGAACCCCGAGACTGAAGGAATGTAACTATGAAAACATAGAATTGTATAAGTAAAGTTCGGATTGCTTAAAGCATTTCCAGCCTGTCTGTCAATTATTTTCTCTTGCTGCGAAAATGCTTCTAAAAAGGTCAGTATTGGTGCCAATAACAATCTGGTGGATTCAGAACCAATGCTATGAGACCAGAACAAACTAAATCAACCCCAGACATCAATAATCCAACTCGCTTGCAGATACTTTATTGCTTATGGGCCCCAGGTTGACTATTACCACCAGCAAGCTTCAAACAATCCTATTTTCTCTCACAAGAGGTTATGAATGGCACTGTAATTTCACACTGAAGCTGTTGAACATCAGTATTTTCAAACTGTAATAATCACACAGAGAAACAGTTGGACTTGCATAAGCAGAGACTTCTCACCTGGACAAAAGCTCCGTCATGTTTTCTTCACTCATCCCACCAAACACTTTAAACTTCTTCAAGTTGCAGACGTGAGTCTTCTCATACTTTCCAAAGGTGATGCTCTGAACAATTGCCGGCCTTTCCAATTTCAAGATTAAAAACTGAAGAGAAAGTGAGAAAGGAGAGAGGAGACCACAAATAAACTGACGGCAAAGAGCAGAGTTATGATGCTATTAGTGTGTGCAGGACTGCAGGAATCTGTCCAGGCTTATGGCAGACCAGCCACTGTGAAACGATTTGCTCATTATCTGAATGACTACAGCAGGGTCAATCTACTGCGTCAGGTAAGTGGCATTACATACACTCTATGAGCCGCATCCACGTGTCACTGGAGCTCCAACAAGCCGGGACATCAAGTGACAAATCACCAGTGGCCATTAGGCCAGAACGAGTGGAGAGCGGAGACCACAGCCGGAACATTGGTTCAATGCGTCACTGCAAAGCAGGCATTTAACAAACCCCAGGGAGAAATGGTTTTCACATGCTCTCATTAGACATAGATATTCTATCAATCAAAGCCCTGCTGAGCCTTCATCAATACTAATCTAGGATGCAACTTTAATAACCACTGATGCCATTCATGAGTCCTTCCACATGAATTTCATTGTCAACCTTTATAAATCAATAGAAAATAAAAGCACTTCTCCTGGCTTTTGACTCTCCAGGCCAGGCATTGATCCGGTCCCTTCACCCCCCTTTGTCACGAGTCTGATTTATCATATGTTCAACACATCATTTACAGATCCTTGCCCGTAATTAGAACCACACTTAGGTTTAATTAGTTGATGGAGGAGGTACAAACTACTCCAGCCATTTGATTTGTGTGTTGTATTGCTTTTGCTATTTTACTTGTTTTTAAAAAAAAAAGTTTTTATAGTGTTCTGATCCTGCTCCAGTTGTACTAAGAGACAGAAAATGACATGGCCACATATCGGCATGAAAAAATACCTGAATGACATAAGACTGATACCAATTAGAGCCACAACAAAGTATTAATTAATTTGTTGTTTTTTATTACTCTTTTGGTCTATAAAATGTCAGAAAACGGTCATAACAAAATTAATAAATCATACTGTAATTGATTGGCTGAATGCTGCAAATATGAGTGAATTTGAGTTTTCAGACAAGATTATAACATGATTAATGGCAATATAATATACAAAAGATTCTACTTACACAATCATACCGTATATTTGTTTTTTGCTTTACCAGACAGAAACACTGTGAGTGTTGAGACTAGCGTGCTCCAGCTAACTGGTGAGTGGTTAACCATTGTTTTGGATGGCTGGATTTCCTCCTACCATTCAACGCAAACTTTCAGATTTAAACTGTGCCAGACACAGCGTTGCTGTAGTAAGTCAAAGAGAAACAACGGTTTTATTGTATGTGAAGGATGCAGGGGGGGGGGGCGGCGGCGGCACTCAAAGCACATAGCAGAGAAAGCCTCACTATCAGTTCATAATCAAATCTGAGCCATGTTAATGAGCAACTAATTCATTACTTATTAAAAGCGTAATACTAAATATTTTGTTCCCTAAAATAAACACTTTAATTACACCACTTAAATGGACTTTCCCCCCAGCACACTGCCAGTAAATTAATTGACTGACACTAAATTGGCAATTATCTGACTCATTCATATAATTAAATAGTTTCATCATCACTCAAAACTGCTGCTCCTCTTGCATCATCAAGGTACGGCCACACTACACCATGCTGTTCTTATCCAACTTAAACAACTTCCACAATGTCTGCAGCATGGTTTGGTATACAACTTGTCGTTGTGAAGAAACGAGCAGTGACTAGAATAATGCTGATCATATATCCTGCACTTACAGTGTAAACAAGCAAAGCCTCCCTGAACTTCACACTTTGTTCTTCATGCACACAGTCCACCCACATGTCAGGCTCCATCAGGCTCCACGAGGGCAAGAGAAGAGACGGTTTGTGTGAAGAGCAGCAGACCTACCTGTGGAGGATAGTTGCTCTCAGAAGACCACCTGGAAGACTGGTCATTAGGTTTGTCCACCAAGATATTCCTAAGAAACACCCGCAAAGAAAATGAATTTATTCTTGTGGAGAGTCACAGCAGCAGCATATTGGAGACATAACAGACATCACAGGTATGATACAGGAGACATAATTAATTACCGGGCAGAATGTTTGTTTGTGTGTATAAATTAGCTGTAACGTAAAGGAAACGTATATCATTACTACTTATACAGGTGTGCCAGCAGGGGCAATTAGTCCATTTAGTTATTACAGAAACGTTAGTATAAGCTAGCAGACCGTTGTGGTTAGCTAGCTAACATTAATATCAGCTGACCTGCATCTGTACGAGTGCTGAACCAGCAACAGGCGCATGCTCTGAAACTGTGCCTGACTTCACTTGTGAATTATAGCATTTAGAGAGTTTATTTGTGCATGTCATCCACAAAGTGGGACATTTTCGATCCATAAGACAATTTCCATTTAGCTGGTAAACAGGCAGATAAGCTATTGTTGCTAAAGCAGAGCCCTTTGGTTAGATAACAGCAGCTAGTTAATGCTAACTACTAGCTCTGGGGTCCAGTTAGCTAACGTGGACGTTCGTTTTTGACGTCCTCAGGTGCCGGACTGCACATAGCTAAATACAATTCTAAAATACGGCAGTGTATTGACAAGTCATTAGTGTAAGCTCAGCTCTTTGTAAAGAATCTGCCGAACTAGTGGCAATACGAAGTAATGAAGGCTGCTGCTCCAAAACAAGCTCTTCTGAAGAGAAGAAAATATAAATTGACGTTATGATACACAAAGCACCCACAACGGGGTGGCGGTCCACAAGAGACAAACACCTATCCATTTAATGATCTAATACACACCAATAAATAGCTATAAGTTCGAAAGAAATATCTTAATGTCATCTGATCGAACATACAATCCATCATAGGTTACTGTTCCCCACAAACGCTTTAATTGATCACCAGCACCATCGGCTGACAACGTATCAACACTGAACGCCCCTACCGCCGCTAACTAAGCTAACGCTCGCTGGCTCGGATGGCAGACGAGCTAGGCCAGTCGGGCCGCCTGGAAGAAACATTGGTGCATAGAGGCGATAAAAACACCACTTGTGACCACAAAACCTAATGCATATGCCGGGCCAACTAACGTGTGCATTACTCACTCGGGTAAATATGTAGAGGAGTACGAGCTCCATTTAAAAACGCTGAACGTGAGGACTCTGCTCTCAGGAACGACAGCCATCTTGTTGCAGAAAATAACAAGCAGGCAGCGGGAGGCTAGCAAGAGGCGAGCGGTGACAGCCCTTAAAGAGACAGTACACCCTGTTTTTGTTTTGTTTGTACAGAGAAGAATGATATATGCAATATAATAAAGTTACCAAGCCCCGTTTTCCATGTGCATCAGAATATAACATCAGTGTTGTATAACAACTGCAGATCACCCCAATAATAATAATAATAATAATAATAAAAGCTTATTACTGCGGCTACTACTTACCCAAATACATTAGGGTATCATTTTGTGGCACTTACAGTTTTGAAAAGCTACATTAAAATGGCCATATAATCTGCCTGGAGGCCCACAAAATACAAGTTTTAAAATCTGATTTTGCCACAGGGCTGCTCTTCAAGACAGGGCCTCAAGATCAGTTAATAAAGCAGTGCCACTTAAAGGCCCCTATCACTGCAGATCATTGGCTTTAGTGGTACACACATTGCCACGTAGTGAACCTTGGGTTTTAAGGGCTTTGTAAGGGTTTTGTCCTACCTTGCCGTGCTGTGTCTTGTCTTGCCATGTCATAAAGTTGATTAAAAGATTGTATGTATTGCATAGTCAGAGATTACTGATCTGTTTAACATTACAGTGGTTCCGTTCTGACACAAAGAGAGAGAACTGCTGTGTTCGGTTTTTAAAAGCTCCTCTCTGTGTGATCTCAGTGTTTGACTACACTGATAGCTCACAGTGGATGAATCACCTAATGAGTAATGTGAATGCAGCTTTATTCCAGTTAACTGGACCTCTTTTACTGAAGCTTATATTACCTTTTCCCCCATCCTCAGGGATGCTCAACATTTGCAGTATATGGAAGTAAAGTTTTTTTATGTTACATTAAATTTCCTCACATTATATTCGGTATCAGATTTCCTAAAGTACAATACAAACTGTTCATTTATATTTAGAGTCAAAGTATCGAGCTTTCAAGATTCATATTTAGATAGTTTTTTTAACCACTCTGCGTCAGTATATTCTGTGTTTTCATTTGCTTATTTATTTAAACTTGTAATGCATTTTTTGGGAAACAGACAGCAAGAGTAGATAATAAATACTGTAATATATAATACAATTATTAAAATGATAGCCGGACAAGATAGGACCTACACCCCCTGTTAATACATTTAGTGCTCAACAATTAATAATCTTTTCGATAATTAATCAGTCAAAGAAAATGAATTTGCTGGCTTGCTATTCTTTATTCAATATCATAAATAAAGAATAGTAAATTAAAAAAAGTAGGCTAGTGTGGTGCTGCGCATACATATACTCATATGCATACACGGTATACATACACATCTGTACATACCTACACACGTGCACAAGAAACAGTTGTAACTCTTCACCACCACTCTTCATGGTGAGATAATTCAATTATAAATGAAATGTGTTCTGGTCCCTTTGGGCTCAGATTAATAACTGGTAACCATCTGATAACATCTGTCATATTTGACGCTTTGTCAAGAAAGAAAGATGCTTTATTTGTCAAACAACACAATGTCATTTTTAAACAAGGCAAACTCCCTTAAGGTAGTTGAACTGTATCTGTTGACACATCCCTCCTAGTTATCACACCACACACATGAGTTTTCATTGAATTGATAATGATAATATGTGTTTCAGCCCAATAATCATTAGCCTGTTTGTATCATATACAGGCAATGGATTTCTATTTGTTGCTGTCACTTTGGTCAGAGGAACGGACGCCACAAAAAAGTAGGCGGGGAAGTGAAAAGGTGTCTTTTGTTGGTGAAAGTTGTAATCCGCTCTAATTCAAACCACAGGGGGTCCGCGAGCCTCTGAGCCCCCCGGACCTGTGGTATGTTCACACGATCCGGACTGCCAGCAAGGCTACATTACTTTCTGTATGTATGGGTTTTTATCCTTATGATTAACTGAGTGCTTTATAGTAGAAGCTGGCTTTTTTGCATTTTTCTTCTGACATATGTGAGGTAATAACATACCTCCCGTTTCTCTTGTTTCAGGCATTTTATAGAAATGATTGTAAGACGGTTAAGCAATTTGCTGTGCTGACACCAAGACAACAAGAAAATCATTTGTATTGGAAGCATAAGGATTCAAGAACATAGTAAAAACATATATGATTTCAGCATATTAACAATACAGGAAATGACTTGTTGAAATAGAGCAGGGGAGACACCCGGAGGAAAGAATCACAGACAGCCTGTACCTTCCCAGCATGCTTTAGCCTTTCTTTGGATTTGTTATTTTTTGCAAAATTCTGATGAATCATCTGCGAGTGGACCTCTTCCAGGCTTGATGACGTGAATTGAATGATAATGGTGTTTCTTCTAAGTGCACGCCCAGCGTTGGCAGAGCCTTTCTTCCACTTACTGCAAATTGAAAAGTGCTGGTCAAGTCTCATTTGTATGGCTGTAAACCCAGACACTGAGAATACAGGCGAATGGTTTTATTATTGAGCTACACTGGCAAGCGTGGCTATGTCCTATAATGTATATGTGAACATGGTTTTTATTGTATTTTTAAGTGTAGATTAGGTTTCAGTTTAGGACATGTCATACTGTATTGGTCTTTATAGAACCCTACACTTCAAACTCTAAGTATTACTTAAGTAAAAACTTTGTAGGTATTAACCTTTTCTCTCTTACAGTGTCTCTGGACTTTCAGTCTTGCTTAGAGTAGTTTTTATTTAGTAGCACTGCTTGGCAACGTATTGTACCCAAATACACAAAGTGCAGTGATAAAGATCGACTCTTATAGACTCATGATTGCAGATTTAGCCGCAGTATTTTCTTCTTTTTAAGGTTAACGTTTCAGGTTTCAGGTTAACCTGGTCCTACATGCAGCATCATAAGAGGCTGCCATTAGATGCTACCCATGGTCTGTCTGTCTGTCTGTCTGTCTGGCTCTGATATGAGATCAGCTGTGTTTCCCCACAACGTTAGTCACCCTATGATGATGTCACACACAGCATGAGCTCATTTTGAAAGAAAGAAAGCATCCTCAGCCTCATCTTCAACACCTCCACTAACATCATCGTCTTCATCACCTCTAACAATGCTTTCACCATCATCACTATCAGAACTCCTCTTGAATATGTATATCAGTATATAATTACCCTTGAACTCCTCATCATCCACTGACAGTTATCATCAAAGTACACAGAGCTTTTATTTTAGTAGGAGTAGAAATACCACAGTGTAAAAATACTTTGTTACAAGTAAAAGGCCTGCATTCAACATTGTAGTAAGAGTACAACAGTGTTATTTTAAACTAATAATAGGTCGACGTGATACATTATGTGTTGATTATATTTTGTATTATTAATGTGAGTCTAATTCTTCAAAGAAACCAAAGTTATCAAATAAATGTGCTTAGGTAGCCTACATGTACTTAGTTACTGACCACGACTGTGAACATCATCCTCACAACACTAACATTTATTTTCATCATCTTCATCCTCATAATAACAGTCATCTTCATCACCACTATTGGCATCATTATTACAGCCTCCAATAACATCATCCTCATCATCATCATCATCATCATTCCGGTAAAAACCCGGTAAATAGAGCCGGAGTAGTCTATGGACCGCTGGTTGACTTTTATTAGGGGCGCAGCATCTTATTTCCCCGGGACGCGCACTGCATGACGTGAGCGCGCACGAAGCGCCGTCACGTGGGAGGTCCCTTTAAGTTTCCATTGACAGAGGCCTGAGCGTGTCACATGGACATGATATAATGAAAAGGCAGGAACACAGAGGCACAGTGCGTGGAGCTCTTGGCCGATGGAGAAGGGGCCGAAATGTACGCAGTCATATGCCGACAGCCTGCAGCCCTGCGAAGAGAGGGACAGTGGGGCCGAGCCGAGCCGATCCTGCCCGGGGCGGGCCGAGCCGGACTCACTGCGCCTCATCGGACGGGACCTCTCTATTCGCAGTTGCACCTGCCAGCTATGAACCGCACTTAAAAAAAAAAAAAAAGAGGAAAATGTCGCCTGTGAGTGCGCGTATTTCGCCTGGGTCCCGGAGCCGAAGAGGAGCGCCTTTCAGCGTGAGTGAAGTTATTTCTAATAGCTCGGCTGATGCGGGATCGGCTCCGTGTTGCTGCCTGCTGCAGGTGCGTTTGCGCGCTTGTGTTGTGCTTGGTTAGTCTGCTGTATCCTAGTGTGAGGACCCGCGTATCTCAGCGCAAAGTGTGTTTGTTGGACAACGCGCAGTTTTCCTGCAGGGAAGATTCTTGATCATGTGCCATGTGCGTTTTTCTCGCACTCTGTGTTCGCCAGTGTCCGCATTCCAGGTGGTGTTGCGCACATAGAAATTGAAGTTGAAGTAAACAAGTGTAAATAAGGCCTCGCTGTGGAGCTCGAAAAACAGTGTGTGGATGTTCGGCAGGGCGCTCCGGGCTTGACTGGAAACACCCCGCCTCTCTTTTACAAGCCCAGCCCTGAAGTTCCGCGTCCAGATGCCAAGAACAAGTGAAGTTGTTGATGCTTTTAGTAGGACATTTACAGCAAGTTGACAAGATTAATCACACAGTCTGAGAGGCTTCATTACACTGCCTCTAACATTAGTTTAACAATAACGTAGCCTATTATTTTAATGGTATATCGCTGTCCTAACAGTGATGCTGCAAAGTCGGATTAAACGTATATAAACAATAACTGCGTGTGAAACGTGAGTATGGCTGTGGACACCATGAGCGTGGAGCTTTTAAGCCTCCGCTATTTGCTTAATAAAGCCATCACATTTTCCTGATGTATGGAAGGTGCCGCCAGAGCTTCAATATTTCATATTCTCCAGTGAGGAAAACAAGAAAACCTCCTGCCTGCTGCAGCTATTGCGCAGACACACACACACACACACACACACACATATACACGCACATGCACACACCAGTCAACATTTTTGCTGATTCATAACAGCTCACGTCTGTGTGCATTGGCTTTGACACAGAGAGTTCAAACAGACTCTAATTTTGGCCGCAGTTTCAGTGTCAAGCAGTGAGGGGGGAATAATTCACCGTGTTAATGCAAGTGGCTCTTCTTGAGATGCTCTCCAGCAGCAGAGGCTGGCTGACTCTCAGACTGGGCCAACCCAAGGAAGCACCAGTTGACGTAAAAGGCTGGCAGGTATCTGACTGATCAGCAGGAAAGTGTTGGAAATGAAACCACAAACTCCGCTTTAGAAAAGACAAATATTTGCAGCTTCTGGTAAAGTGACATGACGATATGAGGAAACTCTTCGTCCTTGTTCAGCCTCGTATCAACGTCCATCTTTATGCACATCAGTAGTGGTTTAGCTTCGAGTCATCTTCACTCCCTGATATCACATCTATATAAGAACAGAATTGCGCTTCCTCATCTAATCTTCAGTCAGTATGACACAGATGCAGTGGTGGGAATATTTGAACCTACCAATACAAAAACATTT
This sequence comes from Bovichtus diacanthus, assembly GCA_943590825.1. Taxonomy (NCBI): domain Eukaryota; kingdom Metazoa; phylum Chordata; class Actinopteri; order Perciformes; family Bovichtidae; genus Bovichtus; species Bovichtus diacanthus. The sequence goes on along the minus strand of CALSBV010010890.1, from coordinate 134,092 downwards.
ACCATTCCATACTGAACCACTGAAGTAAGCCTAGGGCCAAAACAATTAGGTTTGCCAAATACTTAATACGTCAATTGACAGAAAATGAACTGCCAACAATTGTGTTAATTCATTTTCATTTGTCAAACAAAAATGCAAAACTTTGTCTAGTTTCAGCTTCTGAAATTTATGGATCTGTTGCCCCCTTATAGCTAATAGCTAATGTGTTAACAAACAGTTGTCTATTTCCACATCCAGCAGACACAGGGTAACATCTGAATTCATAGTTCTGTATTCCTTACATTCCTTACATCTGAGGGCAACTGCTGAGTTGGATTATAATTGTCTGTGGGTTTGTCCCATTTCAAGTTATTTCATCCATTGTCTGTATAGAAAGAAAGTATTAGAGAAGCTTTAGTTATTGTAAAGTAACCATAGTATTAAAATAATAATGTGTTTCTGACAGAGACAGAGTTAATATTAATCTCATTAAATATTGATTTACCTGACATCACCATTTAAAAACAGTAATTCTACAGGTTTGTGAAAGGTCAGCAGTTTCCCTACTTACTGCGACAAATGTATGCAGTCAACTTCTATACGGTAAAATATGCGGTATGAGTTTTAGAATCCAGGACAGACATTATGTAACAGCCCAACAGTGACTGCAATGCATAATGAACCTATAATAAACCTGTCACGATGTCCCTCAGTATGAACTACATCAAGACGACATGGAGTTCAGGGAAGTGAAAACCCTGTTGGAACTTCAATGTTTCTTGTTTTTACTGGTTCCTGTTTGAGTAGAAACTTGCAGGTTTGCGTCACCTGTGAATTCACACTTCACCACCTCGGCATCCTTTTTTCTGTCTTTTTTTTCTCAAACCTACCAAATGTGTTTTCTCTGAATTTGGGAATTATCTTGTATTCCCTGGTAAACAAATCAACGTCCCTGCACTGACAAGTGCAAGCAGAGTAGAACACGAGCTTTGCTGTCCTCCAGCACTCGCATGATAATGAAATTTGCAATAATCCTGCAGCATTAACCATTAACCAGCATTAATCCTGCTGTGTTTGGCCTTATTAGCTGAGAACAAATCCATCAGCCTTTTTGAAGTGAACTTTCAGAGCTCTAAGCTGTTATTTCCGCCCCTGAGAGCATTACTTGGCAAACCTATACGCACGGAATTCCACCAATGAGCCTGAAACTCGGATTAGTGACATGCTTGAAATGGCTGGAGTGTGTCAGAGGAGTCATAGTGATAACACTGCCTGCTTGTTTGTGTGTGTTCCTGTTTATCTGTGTCTGTTTCTGGTTGTGCATGCACATGCTTACTGAAGACAGACTTTCCAATCTGCGTCACAGGCTGTGCGTGAGTCTGTCAGATGTTTGTGCTCGCCTTGTCTCAACAAATAGATTGGTTTCATTCAAATATAAATGAGAGTGTCGTTTTCATTGTTTCCTCAGATCGTGTAAATGGCAAATTTCCCTTCTTCCCAATGTATGCAGCTAGACCTTCCTCCCTTCATCCTTCTCATTAAATCTGTCTCTCATTTCTCTCTCTCATCACCGCTACAGAAAAATCTTTGCTATTTGTAGCATCAGCATTGGAGGCTATTCTGAGAAATTAGCCCATCACTTTTTTTTTCTCCGGTGTGTGTGTGTGTGTATGTATGCTCAATAATTGAAGTAAATAGTAAAAAAAAAAAAAAAGTCCGCCTGTGGGTGATGTGCCTCAATGTGAGTATATAGCTTAAACAGCCAGCTGTGAAAGTTGTATTTCCGCTGGGTTTATGTGGTCATAATTAGCAGCTCCCATGTGACTGGTGTGTGTTTGTGTGCCTGTGTTCGAGCTTGTGTGTGAGCGCCCGCCTGTGAGCAGGGGTGTGCTTGTGTTTACATGACTGCCGACCAGGAAGGGAAGTGACGCAGGACGCAGCGGAGAGGCGAGAGCTGCAGACATTACACTGCTGCAGAGGGGGGGGGGGAGAGAGCGAGAGAGAGATAGAGAGAGAGAGAGAGAGAGAGAGAGAGAAGGGGAAGGAGCAGGAAAACCACAGACAGATAAAAGAGTGAGACAGGAACAAAGAAACTAATGAGCGATCACTTTCTTCGGTACTGCTGTCGACTGCAGGATCACAGCCCTGCCTCTGCCGCCGGATCCACCATAAACAAACATGCAATAAAAATGAGTCAGTGTCCGCGTAGGTTGGGCAAGTGCGCATTTGATTATGAAATGTGTTTACCCTCCGCTCACTATAAAAGTAGTGACACAGGCTTTTGTTTGTCCAGAGCTTTGCCTGTTCCAGCTCTGAGCCAACCTCTCTGGTTGCTATCCACAGAGAGCAAGCTGCCCTCTCAGACTGGAGCAGACCCGAACTTTCTTGGCTGTTCGAAGACTTTCATAACAGCTTCAGTAATTGACACTCTTCAAATATTTCCTCAGCAAACACTGCGCTTCCTCGAGGATGGAAAATGGACATGGGAAGATGGTTCTCGAAGCAGCTCATGAAAGGCCAAATGAGCCATCTGACAGAATGTATTATTCAGGAAAGTGGTGAAGGGAAAATCTGCCAAAAATCTGTTTACTTAACGATTAGGTTGAGAGTGTACTCACCTTTGCTGGCTGACACTATTAATGTTGAAACTGGGCTCATCTGTGGCTACTTAGCATTGTACTGTGAAGCCCTGCTGGAGTTCCAAGAGACAGCAATGTTCATTACAAGCAAACAACATAATTACTATGTGGCTATTACAGCCTCACCATCAGGGCAACATATGTCAACCTTGTGGTGTTGTTCCAGTAAAAAGGTTTATCTTCTCTGGAGCATGAATGTGCTGCATACATTCTATGGAAATCTGCCCTGTTAGAGTACGAGATAGATATAGAAAAAGTGGCACTACAGTAGAGGCTAATTAAAAGTCTGACATGAAAAGTGTTCATCTTCTTGGGAGCATGTGTAGTACATTTCACAAATATATGTCTGTTATGAGATATATCTTGTGTCCATAGTTAACTTTTTGGCAAGAGGTTGGCAAGAGAAGAAACATCATTTAGTGCCAAAGAAGCATGAGGAAGTTTCACTGAGAGCACAGCTCTCTTTAGCAGGAACGCCCTCGAAAGTATGTGCATGAATGAAGTAGAATTAATCGCAATCTACACATTGGATTATGAGATAATGTAACGTGTACGAAGGTTTCTAGCCCGAGGGGGAGGGATTAGTGTTTGAAAATCGAAAGGTAAAGTCCCCTGTGAGCATGAACGTGTGAAATAGTTGGGCTAGATATCTTGTCCCGTGGCACTACAATAAAGCTCACTGACTGAAATGGATTAATCCTCTAGGGAGCAAGACTGTGCTCATTAAATGTCATAGTAATCTTGTCAATACTGCAGTAGTATTCATTATTTGGGAATGATGAATGTTTAAAAGAGATTTTATTCAACATCTGGACATTAGGTTTCCCAGACAGGTCGTCTTGGACCAACACGGTCAATGGCACCAAAATGATAAAGAGTCATCCTCTGGGGATTACGAATATTAATACGAAATGTCAGGTCAGTTTGACCAGTGTAATGAAGTGATGTTTGACATCCATAGAGCCCACCTCGAACATGCTGGGACTGGAGATCACAGACGCTCACCTCGTCATTAACCACTGCGCTACTGTATCTTACTTCCTTTGGTTATACGCTGCTAAAGTCTTCGAGGCGGTGTGATAGAACTGAATGGAGCTGGTGTGGTCAGAGGTGAGCGGCAGATTGCTTTGTTGAGCAGCCTGAATGATAGAGGGTGAGTTGGCAGGGAGAGTCTGGCCTGGCACCAAGTTGCTTGGCATATACAAGCGGCATGGGGAGGACGTGAAATGAAACCTCAGCAGGGCACGGGTAACAGAAGAGAAAACTTCCCACGTCTTTATTAGAGAGGAGACGAGGGAGGAAAGACACATCGTGTCGATGTAAGGAAAAAATAAGTTAGCATTGCGAATTTGTCCTTAACTCACATGTATGTTTCTTATTTTCCTCTAATTTCTCTCATTTGGCAGAGCTGCTGTTCGGTGGGAAAAACACGCCTGGCTTTAACAAAGATGTAAGAGTCTAATGTCGGCCGGCCATGGCAATTAAGCTTTAAAATGGAGACGAAAAATTGGTTGCGGAGGCGAGATGTAAACAGAGAAATGTAAAGAGGAAGAGAAGAAAAAGAAGTGATGTTTTAGAATCGTAGATGTGGTTTAGCCCGGAAGAGAGCACAAGCTCTTTATAGTTGTGTGTATTCACACACACACACACACACAAACACACACACACACACACACAAACACAAACACACACACACACACACCACAACACACACACACACACACACACACACACACAAACACACACACACACACACACACACCACAACACACACACACACTCTCTCCTTGTTCGCTTTGCGTTCAGAACGAGGCGTTCACGTTGCAGAGCGGGATCGAGGGAGCTCTGCCACCAGGAAGAATTCACAGGAGCAGAATGGAGAGATAGTTGAAAAGGATTTAGATTGAGAAGAATGTCAAAGAGGAGTTCCAGGGGAAATATATGAATACGTTTGAGTGAACTTAGTTTGAGAAGATAACCTATTTGAGGAAATTGACGGAGCTGAGATATTAAAATATTGGATATTTTGAGGAGGGAGTTGTAGGGAAGGTAATAGTATCCCTGATTTGCTCCATAGTTTTGAAGATATTCCAGAGATTTTCTACAGAGATAGTTGAAAGGAGTGAGTTTCACCATTTTAACCCTCCAGGATTACTAAGAAACAGGTTTTGAGTTTGCAATTACAATCAGTATGTTTCAGCGCTGGATTTGCTAAGACAGTGCCTTGGTACGCTGCCTGCTCCTGATCTGATCCTGGAGCTGCCTGCAGATCAATCAACGCAAGCAAACTTTACATTATTATTTCTGTGGAACTGACATTAATTAGTCACCTTAGTGACTTAATGACTTTTCTGTGCTTATCCTCAATTATCCTCTACATGTCAGTTGTGGACAGAGCGGCCACTGTATGATAGTATCACATATATAGATGTATGTTCCCATCCTAACGTTATTCTTGGAAACTTTGTATCTTTAACTAAAAATGCATCCTTGCTCAATTCAATACTCTCTTTTTTTATTGCTGTTGTTTGTCACTCTATATTTTAGTATGTCACTGACTAACATAGCGATGGTTTTATTACAGAAATAAAACTGGAAGTAAACTCATTGTATTTACCTGGATGGGCGTGGTTTCGCAGGATGTAGCAGTGCATGCTTCAGCGAGCGATGTGACCGCCAGCCCGTGCTCTGACTGCACGTTAACTTCATAATACATGCATACAAGCTAAGATCAGTTTAATATAAGATCAGTTTATTTAATGCATGTCAAGTATGAAGGCACACACAATGTACCCTTCATGTTTTCATGTTTGGTCTCACATCTCTGTGCATGGAAATTGATAGTTTGCCTTGTCTATTGGTACAAGATACTACACTGATCTCAGAATACAGACCCAACATTTGAGTAGATTATTGTTGTTGGACATAATTTAGTCCATCTTTATGTCACTATATTGCCATTATGAATGCGTAACAGGCACACAACACTGTGTGACGCAGGAAGTAAGGCACTGTGATACCAAGTTTTTAGGGAGTCCCGTACCACACCACAGATGTTGTTGTTGTTTCCTGCTTGTTGTTGCACTCAGTGAGCTTAATGAGAGATTCGTGGGAAATGAAGGGAACATTCATTTAACATTATCCCACTTGTGGCTATAATTCTGTGGGTTTGAAGAATGCTAGGTCACTCAACAAGACCTTGTACCCAAAGTTGGGTACTTAAGAAGTAAATAGACATTTGGATGAGGAGCTAGTGGAAGGAGGAATGGGGAGGTAGTTGGAGAGGAGTTAGTTAAACAAGAGATAGTTTTATGGGAGGTGCAGACTGCTACAGCTCTGCTAAGTAGGCCAAAGGCACAGGGGAGTGTCACATGAACCAACGCTGCTATGTTAGCCATTCTCCAGTGTCTTGTTCAGCCACAGATGGGAAGAGAGACAGAGACCAGTAGAGAGAGAGCGCTTAGCGTGCGTCATGCATCCCATGCTGCTTGATGTCTGTGCATGACACCCAAAACCACACTGCTGAAAAGGGGAAATGTCCGTTTCCATCGGGCTGCAGACCACACTGACTTTTTTTCTTGACCACTGTTACCAGTGCTGAAAGTCAGCAAAGTGTGGGTATTTCTCCACGCTGAGGGCCGGCGTCCAGCTCTAATCAGAGGTCAGCAGGGCAACAGGAAGTTCATCCTGGTCCACAGTGTCCTCAGCCCATGGCAACAGAACTCTGACTAGGCTCTCTCTGTCTGTTTACCGCCTGGCATGCTCTCACCACCTCCTCCTCTTCCTCTTCCCTTGACACTCTCTCACACCCATCACTCTGCTAGCCTGCTGAAGTGAGATACATCCCCAAGGCAACAGAAGAGATGGCGACACCGGGAGGGAGAGGGATGGGGAGGGGTGGCGGGGGGAATGCAAAGTGGCGGGGAGGGTTAGAGAAATAGTTGTGAGGTCAGAGCGATGAATAGACAAGAAGAGAGAAGGAAAAAAAAGCCAAACCAATCGATGCTGCCCTTGCTACTGACACGGCTATATTTGCTCGTGGATTTATTCCTGTCTGTTTCTACATCCGTTTCTGGGAGAGTTTCTTTGGTCTGTCATCTGTCTTTGTCCAGCACAAGGAGGAGGGGGGAGGCACCAGTTTCCCCAGCGACAGGAACCAAATAGACCGGCCGTACCAGTTCACTCTGCGGGAGGAAGTGCCAGGGTTACGTGGAGATAACACAAGATCTTGGGTTCCTGCGACTTTACAAAAACGGCACACAGAAGGCTTTTAATTTCTCAGGGAGCCTTTTGATCGGGGTTGGGTGGTTTTGCTGACATTGTAGTGCTTTTTACACACAAACACGCACATACACATTTGATCATCGCTCGTCAACCACATCCACCTCTACATGTTGATAAGCGATGCAACAGCTCGCCTCTTCCTCACCGGCTTTTACGTCAGAGTGACTGGCCTAGATTGTTGAAAATGGACCTGGAACACTTGCCGTTTATAGCCTTTCCTCTGCCTCTCCCTGATGTAACAGCAGAGCACGACTTTCCCAGAAAAAAGTTCTGCTGCCCTTTCCCCGATGCAGAACAATAGAAAGGAGACCGAGCTGCTGCTGTTACAGGCCAATCCAACTATTTTCCATCATGCTGGGTATTACCACCTCCGCCAAGGAGTTTATGTTTCTTCTGTTATGTTTTAAAGGATCCTGTCGAAAATGTTTCTTTATGTTACAAAATCTCGTCTGATGCAGTATTAGTCAGCCTCTGTTTCTCATGTTTGTTTCCAGGTGGGAGAAGGAAATGACTAGCCTTGATGTCTCTATCATGCCCCTCGAGCTTTGCCTGAACCATCATAACCAAGTCATAAGGTGTGTGTATGTTTGTGTATGTGTGTGTGAGCATGTGCACATGCCTGTGTGTTTTTAGAAGGTGCTGGGAGGAGTGTGCAAGCTCACTTTTTTTTAACCAAAATCTCACAGTGTCATCTTATTGATTTACTTCTCCGAGCCTTCCTCTCTCTCCGTCTGTCTGGTCTCTGTCTCCCCCCCCTTCAACCCGCTCCTTCCCCGTTCCCACGGCAACACGTGGCTCTTGGTTACATAACAGCAGTGCTCGTGGCGTGTGTGTGCATGTCTACGTGTGTGTGTCATTGTGGCTGCCCCTGGGCTTGGAGAATCAAACACACACGAAGCATGCAAGTTTCACGTCTTAGACTCTTCAGACTCATGTAAGAGCACACTGAATGCACCCGGGGCATAAATACATTCTGCCGCGTGCGTGCGTGTGTGCGTACGTGCGTGCATACCTGTGTGTGTGCTCTCAACTTTGCTGCAGTCTGTTTAATTTCCACTAGATGGGAACAATGTGCAAGTAACAAAAAGGTGTGCTCATTATGGCTTTACGTCCGTCCACTGAGGTGTTAGATGATGGATGATGGGTAGAGTGTTATCTTTAGGTGCTAATGGCCGCTTTTTTCTTCCCAGGTAACGTTTTTACAGCTTCTCCCACAGGATGAGTGTATGTGCAGCCTGTGGATGTTTCCCTCAATACGTGTCCTTGCTGTTGTTGCAGGTGTGAATGGGGATTAGTGTATGATTAAATAGTCAGGTTGGTGAATGTGTGTGGGAGTGTCGGATGACCCCACACACACACACACACACAGCCATGTCCTCAGATCGCCTCTAATGGCATTAGGCAGGCCTCGGCGGGGGAGCCCAAGCTGCTGTTGATTTCAATTAGAGCCATGTCAAGGAGCGATCCCACGCAGCACGCTCACCCTAATTGAGCTCATTTCATATTCATGAAGGGGGAAATGCAAGCAATACATAAACACTGAACTCTGCTGCTCCCATGGGGTTTCACTTAAGACAAAGATGTTAAGCCTGTGAGTAAATGTGCGTTTATATGTGCTTGCTCATGCTTGGGAAAAAACAGGAAGAAGATGAGTGATTCGATTTTTTGCTTGTACTGGTGAAGTGTTTCCTCGGGAAGGGCTGGGAGTTTATTTGCATAAGTGGACGTGTGTGTGTGTGTGTGTGTGTGTGTGTGTGTGTGTGTGTGTGTGTG
>CALSBV010010890.1:112579-125407 GCA_943590825.1 Bovichtus diacanthus | reverse complement strand
GTGTGTGTGTGTGTGTGTGTGTGTGTGTGTGTGTGTGTGTGTGTGTGTGCAGCACCAGCAGTAAGCGAGCTCCCTTCTTCAGAGCCCTCAGGGCCCCGCAGGAGGAGCTGGGCATACAGCATTAGGCTGTGCAGCGGGGCAGTAAAAGCTGTCTTATCTTTACGACCCGTACTGCTTCCGTTGTGTCAGGCAGGTTCTGCTTACGCCTCCAAACCGGCCTCGATAAATCCAGAGCACTAACTGCATATCATGTCTTCAGAGCTACAATGGTGAATTTTCACCATGTAGCTAAATGGATCGTAAAATTAAAGGTATTTTTTAATTTTTTATTCGACCCTCCTGATGGCAGAACATATGTTTTGGGCTCTGCCGGTTTATTTGTCAGCAGGATTAAGGAAAAACTACTGGCCTGATTTTCATTAAACTTGGTGGTTGGGTGTAGCATAGGAAGAAGAACCAGTTTTTACCAAGTCTGCATTTTACAATCAGCCAAATGAAAGAGCAGTCGCAATAGGGTGTAGAAATAGAAATCAAATCGATTTGAAGAAATATTATAGTATATTAAGTATATTCATTACAGTGGATATTGTATAAGTGCTGAAAGACACTTGTTCTTTTCACAATTCTTAAAGGGAGAGTGTATAACTTAACTTGAGCTTTATGATTCGTCTTTACTTGTTTTCTTACTTATAACCATGACCGTGAGTTTTCCAGCATTTTAACAAAGTAGTTACCTTTACTTAACCAAGCTTGAGTAGTTTTTGAAATAGGCACTGAGAAAAAATGGTCCGCTATAAAGATTTGTTGGTAATAGGCTAAAACATGAAGAAAATGGTTAAATTCAGGCCTGTCACGTTCAACAACAGCATGGCATCTCAGAGTTTAGCTCAGGATGAATTACAGGTACCAACTTTTTGAATTTCCTCTAAAAATCAAATATGCAAAAATGGTTAAACACTTTTCTCTATCCCAGGCAACGTGTGACTAAGTGTTATTTATTTCTGTATCACTTCCTCATTGCATTGAGTTATAGGCTGCTACGACCTGTGAGCTGTAATAATCTGCTGCCAGGACCGCTTGAATGTCATGGTGACACTGAGTCTGGAAGGTGTGAGTGGGGTAGAAACTCAAGAAAAACAATGACTAAAGAAATGGAAAATGGAAAGCAAAAGTTGGGACGGGTTAATCTTTATCTTCTTGAACTCGCCACACGATTGGCTCTCTGAAATGGCCTTCAGTCCTCCTGGCAGCCTCTGATTGGCTCGGATCCACAGGTTCTCGGTGACTCAGTCCCCTCAGAGGCAAAAGCACTGCCTCTTATGGCGTGTTTCCATAGCAACCGCACGGGGGGGTCAGGCGCCGGTGAAACGCATCGGAGCCATTTCCTAATAAACTGGGTTTTATGGTCTCTCTGTCTGTTTTCTCCTGTGTGAAATGTAAACATGCCTTAAACCAAGAGAGAGAGAGAGAGAGAGAGATAGAGAGAGAGAGAGAGAGAAAGGACACAGAAGAGAGGGAACAGGACATTGAGGCAAATTTGGAGGGAGGGAGAGTTTATAACGGCGTGTTGCATTCACTGTCCTTGAGCTTTATGAGAGTTGCTCTGTCCTTGACCCCTCTGTCCACAGACTTTGTATGCATGCAAAGTGACAGTAAAATGTATGTGGCACATGCAGCTCTTTATATGAGCTGACTTTCTCTCAAAACTGCTTTAAAAACATAACTTAGGTTTTTGTTTTTTTAAAGCTGCAATCGCTGAGTTTTTTTTTTTACCACTAAGGCGAAGCGGACGTATTATCAACCTATAAGTTGATATGGAGAACTTGTTAGCAAATAGTTGCACATAGTCACAGTTACGTCCCCCAGTGGTTTGTGGACTACATTTGAAGCCCAGAGTTTGATATTTAGTATCTTTGGTGTTTTGGAAGCAGAAGTGACACAAGAGGGTGGAGTTAAGTACAACCAAACAACAAGAGGCAACCAAAATGTTACAATTGACTTTGATGAAGTGAAATCACACTGTGAAAGGGTTGAAGCTGTAAGACGAGGAACACAGATAACACCGTGGTAGTGACCTGTCAATCACAGGGTAGCCCCGCCCTGAAACATACCCTGCTTTATTTTCTATTTTACTATAAATGGGACCATAATTTACAGAAAAAACATCATGCTGTATTATAGAAGACTAGAAACTAGCGTTGAGACCATAAACTTTTCAGGAAAATGTTTACTGAGGTAATAAATTCTGTGAGTAGTGAGTAGAGTCATTTGCTCACAGTTGCCCCTGCTGGCCATTAGATAGAATGCAGGTTTAAGGCACATGCGCATTGGCTTCACTTTTTTCGTTTTTTTTGTAGCCACCTTGTGAATCTAAGTTAGAAACTCTCTTTTAGCTCCATTTTTGATCTCAGCCAACTCCTGAGGGAAATATTTGTCTCTTTAGCTACTAAATCCTCCGCTATGTTCACCAGCTAGTCTCTAACGGTGTCTGTCTTCTCTTTGGCGCCAAGCAGGTGGTGTACAGTGGGTTATCAGAGGCGTTTAGCTGTATGATTTGCCTGATGTGGCTGGAAAAAGGGGAGACTGTGACAGAACAGTAATGGTAATGAGATATGACACACTAAAATGGGAGGGGAACTGCAGAGTTGGTGATAATTCTTTGTCAGAAGGTCACTATGAGCAAACCTTTTCCCATTACACAATACCATTAGACTGATTTTAACTCATAAGAAAGCAGAGGGAGTGATTGCATGCTTTCGAAAGAAAATGCAATTTAATGCTTCACATGTATTTTGAAGAAATCTGAATATTTTAAATAATTTCGCCTTTACTATATATTGGAGAAGACTTTAATTTCTTCCTGTCGGTGTCAGGTGATTGACAGGAAGTAGAGCGTAACGTAATGCAGCACTGATGAAAACACTCAACCGAGGCACGAGGAAATAATGAGAAAACAGAAACTTGACTGATGGACCATCCCGCTCCGTTGATTTTCAGGTCCAGTGGAAATTGTTTTTGCCAATATGAGCCGCTAAGCCTTTCATTTATGTTATTTTGTCATTTGGGAGAATTGCTGTGAAGATGGAGCCTGCCTGATGGCCGAGTGGTTAAAGAGACAGTCCTGGGATAAATAAAAGTTACACGTCTAGGGCATCTTGTTGGCATCGCAGTGCACAGATCCAGTACAACAGGATGACCATGTTTGGATCCACTGCAGGAACTCTTTTGTATACTGGGTGAGGGTTAGGTTTACCTAAAACTTCAGCCTCTCCATCTTAATTTAGAAAGCTGTAATGACAGTTTTGCTTCACAGTCACTAGGGAACACTTTAATGTTGTATTTTTGAAGCTGCTTAAGCTTTTCATATTGATTGTAGAAGTGTTTATGCGATCATAGCGTCTTTTTAAATATTCTGATCACTCGTAATTGGGAGAAACAGTTGAACTATATAAAAGTTGGAAATGTATGAGGAAGAGGAGGTCTTCTGAAATGTGCTATTAGGTTGCATCATGGGAAATGCAGGACCCAGTGTTTTGGTAGCTTGACACATACAAGGGCCTAACATTTGGGATACCTTAGCCTCTGCTGCTATGATTTTGATAGCTCTCTCTTTTTTTTTCACCTTTCCCTTGTGAGTCCCCTTACGTTATGAAAAGAAGTACATAATCACTGTAATGGAGTATGGAAGAAGTAGTTTGTAGGTATTAGATATCTGAATTTGTGGTAGTCTAGTGGTCTAGTAGTCAGGCTTTCAAGCAGATCACCAGGATGGTGGATAAGAGCGTCTGCTAAAAGACCAGTAATGTAATGTAATGAATTTCATGTGCAGAAGCACCAGATGTTGCTTCTGCTTCTCCATGTGCTCTTAAATTAATGATTCATTACTTCATTTAAGATAGATATAGATTTAGTTGGCTTGTCCCCTAATCTTGCAAATGACTGAACCTTTGAGATGTGCGGATTATTCAAGACGATTTATATAATGGCTTCTTGTAAAATAATTAAGGATCTTTTTATGGTATGATTTGTTTGCTTGTCGCTCTTATTGTGCTCTGCAGCCATGCCTGCCGATTACATCGAAGGGTTGCACATGTCAGTTTTGTTTAGAATATTCTTATACAGCATGTATTTATAAATGATGAAGTCTTTTTTACTTTGTGTGACACAAGAGTACACATGTGACACGTGTACTTGGCGTTAAGGACTTATTTAATGTTTTAAAAGGTCAGAAGTGTTGTCCACTTAGTTCTTCATGTTATGAGTCAGTTCATAAAAGCTGCGACCATGTTCACAAGTTACTGCAGAACTGCATATCTATCTACAAGTACATTGTGCAGCGTGCAGCCTCCGACTGAACCATAAAGCTGAGGGAAGTACCAGGAGCGTCAAGGCAACAGCTCTTTGGATCAGTCCAAGTGGAAGGCTTTGTGCGTGGACATATCGTGTGGGAGTTAATTTGACACTTTGTACCAAGCTGCTCGGAGTCTGAGAGGTATTTCATGAAAACACAAGGTGTATGTAAAAAGTGATCTTTCTCTTCAAACTTCCGACTCCATGTTAGATGTGCTGATGCCTTTGCACAAGTCCTGAGGAAGTGAGACTATCTGTGAGACAATGCGAGTCTGTCACAAAACTGTTAGTGGACGTATATATATGACGGTGTCGAGCATCCACAACTGCTGCATTCGAGCACCATGACATTACAGGTCATTTACTGGACGCTCTTATCCAGAGCGACTTACAGAGAACTAACTACAGGGACAGTCCCCCTGGAGCAACTCAGGGTTAAGTGCCTTGCTCAGGAGCACAATGGTGGCAGCCTGGTATTGAACTCAAGACCATCTGGTGTTCTGGTAACATCAACTGCTCCCAAAAAGTAGTCGTTTATAATTTTAAGTAGGGTTAGTAGAATACAGAAATGTACACACCATTTCTAAATACTTTCTGAAAATGTTATGGTAAGCTCTATAACCAGTGTCATCTAAATGTAATAGTTGTTAGATTGATTCACATAGTAAGATAAGAGCACCGGATTCAGTGACTTCCACCCTCTTCTAACCTTGTTTAAAAGAGTTGATGTTTGGAGTGCTTGTATTTTAGTAAGTGCTCATTCAATCAAGTGGCATACTTCACTACACGTGAAATCACATCAATCGGGGAGTACACGTTTTAAAAACTCTTTAATAAGCGTTGGAAAATTGACAGTTGTGAACTGGCCAAATCTGGAGCTATTTGCAGTGTGCGGCCAATTAGCTGAGTAGAGTAATCCGTCTTTATTTGTGCACTTTATTTTGTTTTAATCTTTCCAATTCAATGAATGTAGTTGGAAGTCTGTGGTTTTATCCTTATGGACTCAAAAGGGAACCATCGCAGTGAAGTTCTTCTATTACTTTGAAACATTGTCTCATTAAAGGAGCGTGTGACACAACGACACGTCTTGGTTTTAATACTGTAAAACGATATGAAAGTGTCTCTCATTGTAGTCAGTTAGAACCCCAGCTCACTTTCACCTCATCAAGCAGACATCTGGCTGTACCCGACACATGCCAATAATAAACCTTCATTATCAACGCTCTCTCTTCATGTGTCATCAATAGGCCTTTATCATTATGAGTCTTTCTCTAATGTGGTTTTGATTCAGAGAAAAGCGTGGTTAAAGGCCGGTTTTATTTCACTCAGCGAGAATTGATATTGTTGAACGTGGTCATGTCAGTGTAGTTAGAATCTAGAAGCGTCACATTAGGAGTTTCAGTTTACGTCAATGCAAGTCCAGTCTGGAGAGGGTTTTTCTGTCTCTTTTTTTGTTTTGACTAATTACTTGGACTTGTAATCAAAAGTACATGTTTAACAAGCATCAACATCATATGTTAGAAGTTGGCATGTGTGACCAGGTGAAGAGACTTTAATGGCTTGTGATTTTTATCAAAATGATATATTTAGTAAATCTTCCTTTTTCCTTTTTGCTGATATATATGATGAGTTCTCCCCAACTCAAGTTTTCATGAATGGCACACTTGAGCCATTTCATTATTCTCAAGCGAGATTTTAAATATTTTCCCAATACCGCATAATACAGTAATAATTAGATGATTTTAATATAGAATAACATGTTGTTGTGATAGTGTTGTCAAGTCTGACCCATTCTGCATAATCAAATTATTTTATTTAACCCTTTATTAATGAATGACAGTTGAATCCAAATCAAAATGTCATGACGCATACTTTGGTAACTAATTTTTAAGAAATATTATTGGCCCGAGACTGGACCCCGAGGCCCGAAGCAAACCCGTATACATCCATACCTTTTTTAACACTTCATATGATGTGCCATAGCTCACTCAAATTGTTTAAAATGATTAATTTATATCAAATGTTTTACCCCTAGTGTTTCAGAAGAATCAGAGAATTACTGCTGCATTAATATGTATTGTTTCTGCTCTAGATGTTTTGACCTGTCGGTAGTTTAATCTACACAATGCATCATATTCTATAAGATCGTCATATGTTTGTATCTTTGTCTCTGTCCTGTGAGAACCGCGTGTCTCTAAAAAGTCAACTTTTCAGGAGTTCCTCAAAAAAAACATCATGTTTTCATCTCTGTGACGATGCATTTTCCTGCTGATCCAAGAGGCTTTTTAAAGACTTTATTTAGCTGAAGGAGGAGGAGAATCATCTCAACACATAAAGGAACACTTCATCCTTCAGTTTATCACAAACATTCATTTTTGTTTGGTTTTCACTGCACTGGTAGGGGATGAAACATTGTAATCTAGAAAGAAACAAGCAACTAAAGCTGTCAGACAAATGTAGTCACGTAAAAAGTACAATATTTGCCTTTCAGATGTAGCAGAGTAGAAGTATAAAGTCAAGGAAAAGGGAAATACTCAAATGTATACATAATTATACTGTAATTACACCACTGGAGAATGCTACGGCCTAAGAGGGGGCACAGAGGGTCTGGGAATCCATTTGGAGATAAGCATCAAGAATACAGAACTGAGAAACCTCAGACCGTTTCCTGTCAGCTCATCTTTTTTTTTTTCTACATTTCACTTCCTGTGGGCGTGAACGATGAGACGATCCACGAGTCATAAAGTGATCGAGATATGACCCCTGCTTTGACGTGGACGGTTAGGTTGGTTATGACGTGGCCAAGGTGTCGTTCAGTTAGGAGCACACGACCGTTGATGCAGCGTACGCGATACCAACGCTCTCTGCTGCTTCAGGCTGTACACTCGCTGTTCTCCCTCAAGATGTCTGGTTAGCATGGAATTTGACAACACCGTACAAATGACCCCCACTCCTCATGGCTGTGGTTTTGCACCATCATTTTTTAAATTTAAGTGGCATTTTATGAACTTTAAAGGGGATTCTCGCCCTTTTACTCCCTTTAATCTGAAAACCTACTGTGTTTGAGTGTGTGAAGGTTCACTACATACAAATACATGTTCGGTATCAGTGGTTTTGCATATTTAGCCCTGAAACTATAAATTGCTACTACTCCACTTTACTGCTGACCTTTTTTATTTCTGTCCTGACAGGGTGCATTCATTGCATTGGATACTGCAGAGACTTGAAACTTGCTTGATATTATGAAAAGCATCAGAAAACCAAGTTTAGTTTTAGTAGTACTGAGTAATTCAGAAATGTATTTGATTCTGTATTAATGCATGACGTAAAAAAA
This sequence comes from Bovichtus diacanthus, assembly GCA_943590825.1. Taxonomy (NCBI): domain Eukaryota; kingdom Metazoa; phylum Chordata; class Actinopteri; order Perciformes; family Bovichtidae; genus Bovichtus; species Bovichtus diacanthus. The sequence continues at coordinate 117,723 of CALSBV010010890.1, read as the reverse complement.
ATCCTCAGTTGCTGCTTTTATTTATCATTACTCCACAATTTAAAGTCAGTGGCTGATAGAATAGTTTTCAAAAGTTGTTTTAGTTGACAACAATACAATGAAAGTGGATGGCACAAATTTGATGCACTGTGCATGTGTTCACTGTGATGCTAAAGATATCTGCAGCAAGTTTATGTATGGCTGGAATTATGAGGACATTTTGAGGACATTTTTGGAAAGTATTGGCGATTCTATAAAGTTTTTACAACAAGTTTTTGTATTTAATGTGCTTAAACTGGCTAAACATCCCGTACGGTTCCTGTAATAGACAAATGTGCACAAATGTCTTTGTGTCAAGTTGTGTCCCTGAGTACATGGCGCTGTTAGTCTCGTGGTGACCTGATGACCTGCGATGTGCCTTGTTTGAGTCCGGGCAGGGACCTTTGTTGCATTTTCTTTCTCCCCTTGTTTCCTGTCATCTCCCGACTGTCGGTGTCAGCTTCCTGTTAGAGGGGGGACAGCAATTCAAGGTTCGTGTTCGTCTTCCTTGTCACTGAACATCCCTATCCTTTCTTTGAGCTCGAGCCACTTGAGACCCAAATGTAGTATCAGGTGACCCAGGATTTCTTACAGCAGCGCCTCTGGTTCCACTTCTGAGCTGCTCTGTATCCTACCTGTTTGGCTGCTCGCTGCAATGATACCAGGAACAACAAGTTGGGTAATGCCAGGCATCAACCCCGGGGTCTGAAAAGTGAAGCCAATGCGGATGTGCCTTAAACATGCATTGTCTCTAATAGCCAGCAGGGGGCGACTCCACTGGTTGCAAAAAAGAAGTCAGATTGTATAGAAGTCTATGAGAAAATGAGCCTACTTCTCACTTGATTTATTACCTCATTAAACATTTTCCTAATGAGTTTATTGTCTCAAGCTCTAGTTTCAAGTCTTCTTCAACGCAGCATGATGTACTTTTTTTAATTGATGGCCCCATTTAGCGTATGCTTTAGGGCGCGACTAACGTCAAATTTGAGGCTTCAAAACCATGGTCTACAAACCAATGGGTGACGTCACAGTGACTACATCCACTTCTTATATACAGTCCATGGGTAATACTAGGGCAGTACCGTTCACAACATTCCTGTTCGGAACGGGCCGATTGCTTGGCGTACGGTATTGCTGCTTGCCCATAAATACATAGGAACCACCTCTCAATACATTACACAGTGTGTACGTAACGCTCTAACAATAAATATGCTTTCTCGCACTCGCAGAGCTCGCACTCGACACTACACTTCCTTAGGTCCTCTGCAATACAGCCACCAAATGTGAAGTCGATCGGATGAACGATCAAAGGACATACATACATATTTAGATTTTAGTTAGACGATTGACAGCTCGCTGAGGCTCCGCCCTGCCTGCTGCTTAAGGGTTCTCCTGGGCCCAAAAAAACATCATAAACAAGATCAGATCTGCCGTTGATCTGCTCTCAGAAGTTATTGGAAGAAGAAACTATGACAGTGTTTGGGACTTTTGTTGAAAGGGTTAACTGATCTTATCTTTCCATCACAAACTTGATTTCACTTTATAATTAAGGCTTTTGTTTTTTGTTTATCTGTGGAGTTTGATGTGACGTCAATCAGCTAGAACAGAGCTCCTCCTCTGCTTCTCCATTCTCTCCATTTATCTGTTTATCTTTATGTACGAGAGTCACCCCGACATCAGATCCATCATCTTCCTCTGCCTCGTTGCTATGATTCACACAGTCAACCAGGTGAAGGCCGTGCTTCAAAGGACACATATATACGTATACGTAAGCATGTTGGCTTACTTAGAACTCTTTATGTGCATGTTTGTGGTCTGTGAGTGGGACTGCTATCTGTGAGTCATGTTCCTCTTTTTGTTCATGATCGCACAAGGCAGAGCGAGCACTACTGTGATGTCAAAAGCAGCGAGGTGCGTGGATCAAAAGTGAGGAAGATCGAGGAAAACAGGGATCACATCACAGGCTAATGGAGTTTGTGTCCCCACTGCGCGCAGCGTAAAACCACAGCCGTGAGTACTCGTGACTGAGGTTGTTCAGTCTGCCTGGTGGCCATTTTTTAGGCTGTTATTTAAAGATCAATGTGTCTTGTCTGCTGCTGGAGTGTGTTTTTCTGCCCCTCTCAGGCTGGTGTGACTGGGAGAGATAGGAGCATGATGGGAGCAGGGCTTTGAGGTCAAAGTGCACACACACATACTGTGGAGGAGGCATCCTCATGGATCAGTTTGCTGAGGCAGCAGTTTGGTACTCTTTTCATGTGTTTATAAATGCTCTCAAGTGTCCCATTCACTGCTCGAAGGTGCAATATTTTGGGTTTTAATTGACTTAATTTTCCCCGAGGAACTTTATTCCACTTATTAGCAATATTGTCCTCCAGAGGAGCTCATATAGTTCATAGTGGCATGATCCTTTTACACTTAATAAGCTGCAACTTGAAGGAAGTTGCTATATAAAGCTGTTTTTGTCAGCTGATGGTGGTTACAGAAACTCTCCTTCATGCATTTCTTCTGCAGCGGTTGAATGTAACAAATTGAAAATGTTGTTGTAACTATAATTGAGTAGCTTCTTTGTAAGTGCATGAATTCAGTAGCCTACTGCATGAGAGTAAAAGCAAATATTTGAACCTTTGCGTGATTTTTCAAGCTTAAAAGAGTGGATATATTGTCAGTTTAGCAGAGGTGTAGTGGGCCTGCATCACCCTCTATATTGTAGCTCAATTACAAAACAGCACCTACCAGTGATGACATTCTTCTGTCCTTGTTTATTAAGCAAGAAAAACAAAGAAAAATATAGATTTTTACAATTATATTTAAGGGTTAACAGACATTGACCAGCCAAGAAAGGATCAAAATGATCTCATATCAAAACATAATTATAACGAAGCTGAGACTCTTGATTAAACGATAGACAGTTGCACGTCCTCGACTACTTTAGGAATAGCTTAAATAAATCTGAATACGTTTTCGTTTCAGTTTGATTTGAAGCTTATTCCCCTTGAAAGGTGACCAGCTAGAAAGCTCCCAGATAAAGATCACTTTGTAGAGTTCAACCATTTCTGTCTCATTTTTATGTCCAAAAACTTGTCAGGACCAGAACATGGAAAGCTATCAAGTTGTTATGTGAATTTTAGTACGCCAAATCTTTTTAGTTCAAAACCTCGATGTTGCTTCTGGGTCAGGGTCAAAACTCTCTTCTTTCTTTCAAACGGCTCGTTGTTTAGCACCTTACAGTGGGAGTACCAGTCATAAGCAGGCCGACGGCATAAGAGAACTACTATAATGAGTGTCAGAGTTTATCTGTTGTGTTATGACTCAATTGCTGGTGGGCTGTTACTTATGCTGTGAGTCAACCTGGTAACAGATCAACTGCCTACTCTCGGGTTTTCACCTGGGAGATGTAATAACACGGACAGACACGTGAAAACACAGAAACCCAGCCAGGGCTGCAGAAAATCGAATACTGCAGGAATGAGTCCTAAAACCTTGAATGAGTTAGCATTTTTGCACTTCCTGTTGCTTTCCGTTGAAATCAATGTCTTTTTTAATGGGATTTTTTTTAGACGCCTGAAATAAGGTCTGCGGTTAACACAAGATGATAGTCAATTTTTAAGCTTTAATGCGTCTTAAAAATTCACAAGTGGGGAACTTTATGTCGAAGAACAACGCGTTAGCAACCGCCTTTTTTTTAAGCTTTAATGCGTCTTAAAAAAAAAAAGGCGGTTGCTAACCAGTGGCTGGATGAGATGACAGAGGCTGTCGGGGACATTAAACATCAACCCATTGGTTTTTTGTTGAGGGAAGCGGTGCAATGCTATCTTCCGGCTCGGCCAAGTAAAACACGTCATCCCTGCAGCTCTCTCTGGAGACTAACATCGAGAGGCACCGTACGACAGCTGACACATTCAAAGTGAATAGAAACATTCTTCAGCTTTCTCTATAATATCATAATTCTTATTCGACATGTTTAGACAATAAGATCTCCTTCGAGAGGGACGTTTTCTGATGCAAGTATTACTCATCAGACTTTTGAGGGCAGTTGGAAGTTCGGGCCGATGCCAGGAAGCACATTCTTTGGCAGCACCCAGGGCAGCCACTTAGGAACACAATGTACGGCACTCTGGATGCAGCAAAATCAGCGCCCAGAGATTAATCCACACACACGCACACACACACACACACACACACACACAGACACACACACTGCTGATGTGGTTAGCAGTAAAAGAGCTTTGTCATAGCGCTGCGGTTACATCATTAAAGAAACTGTGGTTCCTTATTTGCCGTTGGTGGTGATTGACGTCTCCCTCCAGCTAGTGGTTTGCTGACTCCACTGCCCTCCCGGCTGCAGCCATGTTAAAACTGCAGTTGCTAAATTGCATTAATGCTTTACATTCACTCAAGCTGTGATACTTCCCTCAGGCAATGAGACGCTCTCTCTCCTGGCTGCGGATCCAATCTGGCAATAACACACTGAGGGATCTTTCCAGGTCAGGTGCTGCAGCTCCTTAGACTTAAAAGATTCTTTTTTAATTTATTTTTTAATATATAGATACTGGGAAAATAACAAAATGCTCAATCTACACTGAAATGCACACAATACAGGTATATTCAGAAACTATATAGTGGTCTATAGTGCTTCTAGTTGTCCAAAATGCCACAGTGTACCTGTAACCATGCAAGTGGCAGATCACAAATCATATTTTGTAAAAGTCATAAGAGGCATTTTGAAAAGTTCTTTTTTTACACGAGGACTCCGAAAATAGAGGTCAATGTACACACATCCCAGTAAAGTTACTCTGGCTGTTGTGATATTGTTATTTACTGGTTTAACTGTTAAACAGGGTGATGCTGATAAGGAGTGAGAAGGAAACACGGTGTAATCCTCCTGCTTCGTCCACAAGGGGGTGATGTGTCTGCAGCTGCAGACCTGAACGTTAAAGTAATTAATCGCCTTGTTGTCACTTAATACGACCGGGCAGTGTATTACATTCTTTTGTGCAGGGCATTTGAAGTTTATGAACCAGGATGCATCAGTGTGGTGTGGTGTGCTGTGTCGGACTCATGTGAAGCACAGCAGCTGTCAGTGTGTGTGTGTGTGTGTGTGTGTGTGTGTGTGTGTGTGTGTGTGT
>CALSBV010010890.1:89913-107973 GCA_943590825.1 Bovichtus diacanthus | reverse complement strand
ACTCACGTCAGTGGACGATACACACACACACACACACACACACACACACACACACACACACTGCCTATGTCTCAGTAATGCTCTGAAAGGCCAGGTAGTAGCGGAATTGAATTACTTAATAACTGCTAAATAATTCAAAAAGTAAACATTTATCTAAACACAAAAGTGTTAACTGAACAGTTTTTTTTCCTTGCGTGCGCCTGCATTGTTTATACCAGTAAGTAGTATATAGCGCATATGGTTCCTCATATTTACGTGACATAATTACAATACACCTCGCAGGCTTTGATCTAAAGTATCGCAACACATTGCACATGGCTGCTTGTGATCATATGTTGATGTATACATATGTTTGTACATACATATATATATATATATATATATGTTATATGTATATGTTTATACATATGTTTGTAAGTTATAGAGTAGCTGCCTGGAGGCTGTGCATTCATTGTGAGAAGCAGAAACCCAAAGACACACACAACTATACCAATGTCAAACCTATATATGTGTGTCTACATGTAGTTGTTTTTCCATCAGTTACTTTGTAATGCATGGCAGATGTATTGACACTAGATATTCTTTTTAATAGATACAACATTAAGCATCAAACCCCGATGGCTACAATGAGCCAGAAACTCAGATGATCATTTCCACTTAAAGACTTAATTTCTTGGGCGTCAAATTGAAACTTGCTGCTTTTGTCCTTTCATTTTCCAAAAAATCAACAAGAGAAATTCCACTGGCAATTGATCGAGCTCATCGCTGATGCATTAGTCTGACTGTCCAACCCGAATTCCTGTCCACCTACCATGTTTTCACCAACTCTATTAACATTTGACACCATTAGGCGCATTAAAGGAGCGCCCTCAGGCTGAAGCCAGGGTTGGGACTTGAGCCTAATTTACTGCCGGGGTGGGAGCTGGCAACGGCCACGGCAAGCGCTTTGTTTGAATTGGAAGTAGCGGCGGAGAGTCCGTGTCACAGCGGGGCTTGTTTATGTGCTGTGGTGGGCGTTAACTCAACTGACTCAACAGCTCTCAGTGGAAGCTCAAACGCCACTGAGGAGCATGAACTGTGATCTCATGCTGCTGTTTGATGTGTGTGTGTGTGTGTGGGTGCGGGTGTGTGTGTGTGTGTCTGTGTGTGTGTGTGTGTGGGTGGGGGCGGGTCATAGTGGGGGTTTTGATCAAAATGTTCTTGATAAGGTTGTAGACGACACATCATTGTAAACTCAGTGAAAAACAACATGTTACAACAATGCGGATCCTGACTTTATCATTTCACAAGTTGATAATTATACAAAAGATCAACACTGCCTGGATGAGAGGTCCATCCCATCATAACTCTGTAATCTGCTGGATAGGAGTGACTCACATTTAGTCAGACTGAACATGTGAGTTGAGTGAGTTGAACAAGGCTGTGTCATTTTGTGAGGAGAGGTGAACATCCTTATTTCCATTGAAATGAATGTGGACCTGACTGTGGAATTAGGCATAGTGCAGACACTGGTGTGGCAGGAAAACAACAGCCAGTGCAGAGCCGTTTCACCGCTGATCATGAGGGGGCGGCTTTAGGTGCCAGCACACCTTATGATTTATGATTTACGATTTATGCTCCATGTTAAAGGCCGGGCCATCTAACCTGCGTAGTGGTACGTCTTAGAAGTCAAAAGATATCAGCGGGGAGAGAAATGTAGTTCTGGAAACAATATCGTTGTGCTGATGAAAAATAGCATAGATGGAAAACTGATGCAGTGAAGTTGGAACCAGTAAGTTGTATTATTGTATATAAACATAATAGAGTTTATGATATACTATATACATTATATTAGACCGAGATGGTTACAAAACTCTCCCACTGATTTTTTAAAAGTGATCATTTCATCTGAGCTGGCAAAGCTTTACAATCTGTTTGGCTGACGTCACTCAAACTAAACAATTGAATATGATTTAGGACAGGATGCCCATATATACATTTAAAATGACTAAATCTAACTAATGTTGCTTAATATAGCCTTTTGAAGCACATTCTAAAGTCATATATAAATCAGGATTGTGTCCATGCTGTCATAATGTGGCCATTTGTTGACGACGTCCCTCTGTGTCCGTCACCGAGACATTGTTGTCTCCAAGCCTCAGCAGAGTTGGGGGGTCCCGAAGTGACGTGGCTTAGTAAACAAACAATTCCTATTTCCGTGCAAGCTGTGGAACTTGTTAGATTAAAGGCCTCAGTATGCTTTAAAGTTGTTGGTTGGATTGTCAAACAGTGTCTGAAACCCATGTCCAACAATGTTGAAACCGGAGGGGGGACGATATGACAATTATACAGAATCTTAACTTTCTTTACACAACCACGTGTCACGTCACGTGTACAACTGAGTGCGACATCCTGGATGTTTTGAGGAGAGGCTGTCCGAAGGTCGAGGTTATAAAGACACACAACACAGAGCTGTCAGAGTTGGATCGGCGAGGCTTTTCCCCTGGTCAACAGGTCAGGTGTGAAAGCACCTGGGGAAGTCTTACTTCATTTTCAAGTCTCATCCCAATTTGCAAGAGAAAACCAGAACTAAAAGATTCAAAACCAAACACTAAAGACGGTGAGGAAAACATCTATTGACACAACTCCTCAAGTAGGCTCATAACATCCCTTACATTGATGACTGTCCTCGCATGCTTTCACAATGTGTTTTGCACTTACTCATAAGTCCTTCATGCCCTGAATTGTTAATTTATTTGGTTTATGTTTGTCTAGGTTTTCATATTTCTGACAGTAGAAAGATATTCTCCTCATCCTTAATAGTGTTTTGCCTTTTTGGGTTTACGTTGGCTTAGTATCTGGTTTGAAAGGCTTTAAAGTTAACGCTGTTTTTTGAAACTAGACATGTCAGCTGGTTCCAAATCCAGTGACTGTTAGTGGAGGTTAATTATTAATGAGTGTGTAGCGCATGCAGACCCACATCTAAGTATTTTTCTTAAGGCGTGGGGGAACAGAACTCTCTCTGTGGCCTGATTGGTTTCTCTTCTATCCAGTGATCTGGTATTGCAAACCGCCGTGATGGGAATGACAGATTCTGACATAGACACGCAGGACATCATGTTGTATTGATTTCTTTCAGAATGTTCCACTCCTGCTCGGGCATCGATGTTAGAAGACGGAGAGTGTTGGCATTAGTGCTCATGGGGGCGGTTCACTGTTACTGAACACACACCGCTCCACTTTGATGGGGACCGCCACTCGTAAGGAGAAAGAGACTTAGAGAGTGAGGACGAGATGTGCTGACCTTATGTATTCCTGCCGCAGGGCGCTGTGCTGCACTGGGGGAATTTTATTTCTGATGAATCTCCCCCGAGGTGAAAATAGCCAATAAAGAGAGAGCCAGATGATTCATTAGTGGGTCTCAAAGTGAGGAGACTCGGGTTCTGATATAATCTTTTGAAAGAAAATGACACTTTACAAAATTATCAGCGGCCTAAAATCAATACTAACTTCTTTAACGTTTTAGAAATGTGTTTTAAATATGGAATACATTAACCTGCAGGACATTTGACGCTGCAGCCAAACAAATTGGCATTTTGGATTAAAATATTTAATTGAATACGACTGTTATTCAGCCATAAAGTACACTCACTCGTTGGCACCGTATGAAGTCGTAGAGGCAAACGAGTTAGCAGACGTTGCCTATTTGCACATTCAGCTGACAGGGAGCAGCCTTATCCTTCATTTGGAGTCATGTTTGTGCTCTTTAGCTGCTAAATGCTAACTGTGTACAGTGGGTTTTTCCAGAGATTTATGACAAAAAACAACTTTGATGAAAATGAAGTTCAAGAAAAGGCTGAGACTGAAACAAAATGTTCAAGTTCCAGCCAATAAAACCAAAACAATGAGCTAAAAGATGCTTAAACAGTCTGTTGAGCTGAGGGGAACTGCAGAGTCGGGGGGTACTTTGACACGACGACACCTTTCACGTTACAACATTGAGCATGTCGGACTGATGACGTTTTTGGGTCATATTTTCATAGTTTTGGCCAATACCCACCCCTGAGATCAGAGAGTGAGGGGACATTGCTAAAAAGAAGTCAGACAGGGCAAGAAACATGAGCAGAAAACAAAGCTGTAAACTGTAGTAAACATCCATCACAGTTTACAGAACCACCTCTTGGTTCAACTTTGACCTACTGTAGGCAGCGCAGTTTTCTTCCACTTCTAATAAGCTGCTTTCTTACCTCCCTGATGAAGTGGTTTAGTTAATCTGTGGAAACCGTTAGCTTGTTTAAAACCTGTCTGACGGCTCGTGTTTCTCGCCTTATTTAGTGAGATGGATTTAGTGAGAATGTGTGACTAAGTGACTGAATCTATGAAAGTAAAACGCACGTTGCAATAAGCTTGAGTGGCGAAGGAAGTTCAAGTAAGGTTCAACCAGATGACGTGCAACTGATGCTTAACTAAACTAAACTATTTTTTGTTTTATTTGAAATATTGAGCTTTTATTTCTTTAATCTGGTTCTTTTAGGCATTTACTGTTCAACTGTTCGCATGGATAGATAATCCCAAGAAACTACAGCACATGACTCCAATGTGCAAATAGAAAGAAGATGACATCTAAAAGCCAACAGTTCCTCAAGCATGAAACACTTTACATGACTAAACAAAGCAAAGCGAGTCTCAGCAGTTTGGACGGATGCATGTATCCGGCTGTCTCACCATCTCATCCTAACTGGTATGAACACCAACAAAGAAAAATTACAGTAGGTGTGGACAGATATATCATACTTTCCTTAAGTCCAAGGACATCTTGCTGAAAACTCACGTAACTTGTTTATAAGCCTGGGTTGAGTTGAAAAATGTGCCGATTTAAATTCAGCGTCAAGCTTTCCACCGAACCTTACTTTTGGTCCTCGGTGAATAATAACACATTCACAGATCAATCTCCATGTATATCTCCATATATTGAACGCTGGACTGCTGCCGACTGTTTTTGAAAGAGGACTCTTCATTTGCACACAGACACTCTTGCCAGCAGACCTTGGCGTGAATCTTTCACTCGCAGTCAATGCGCCTACACTTTCGAACAAAACACTCAAATTCCCACAGCACAATCAGATGTTAGGAGGGATATTTGGCTTCAGATGAAGAGATTTTTGTAGAGTCATAGCGGCAATGTGTCGGCAGACAAGCGATTCCAGGAACGTGACGTCTCTTACTGTAACACACGGCTTATTTTGGGAAGCTGTCATGGCACTGAGCCAAGAAAGGAGCAGAGGGGAAGTTGAAGATTTACAATTTGGCTTGCGGTTAGTGCTTTTGCTGACTAACTCTGAGTGTATATGTGTGTCTGTGTGCGTGTGTGTGTCTGTGTGTGTGCGCAGTCTAAATCCATTCATCACACAACTGCTGTGCCTGCACAGCAGCGAGGCCAGAGTGTTTGAGTTACAAGACGAGGTGCTTTTGGCACCATGTCGCCAGTAAAGACTGCTCTTTGTAATCTAAGTGTGTGTGTGTGTGTGTGTGTGTGTGTGTGTGTGTGTGTGTGTGTGTGTGTGTGTGTGAGAGAGTGATTTCTGAGTCATTCTACTCTGTGGTCTTTAGGAGAAGTGTGTCAGACTCGAAAACAACTGCAGTGTAATCCAGAAAGGTCTCAGGGGTGTGTGTGTGTGTGTGTGTGTGTGTGTGTGTGTGTGTATCTGAGCTGGCAAGAGGCTGGGGGATGAGTAGGTGCTGTTATTGGCAAAGAAATTACTAAATATCTTGCTTTACTGTAAGTGGGTGATGTGTTGAGATTATGTCAGACAGACACACGCACACACACACACACACACACACACACACACACACACACTATCTCAATCCCTCTCTCTTTAAAAGCAGCATCCTCTAAACTCTGATATCAGCCTGTTTTCCGGCTTGAGTGACTCACACCGTTGTCATGACAACACATCCATCCTTCCCCTCTTCCGGTGTCACATCAAACATCCCATCATGTGTTTGTACTTCCTCCATTTGTATAATGCAGTTATTAAAAAAAGAAACAAAGTAATATTAGAAATAACACAACATACTATCTGCCCCCCCCTCTCCCCTCTCTCCCCCTCTCTCCCTCCCTCTCTCCTCCTCTCCTTAAGGCCTGTTTTCCAGTTAACTTCAGTTCCACGAGCGGCAACATGCTGCTATTTTTACCCCAGCCTCAAATTGGCCTATTAAGATAATTTATCCGTGTCCAGGGAGGCCGGCCTTTCGCCTCTCGCGTCAGCGCTGGGAGTGGACCGGAGTTGCGATATGTTCCCGGAACTAATCCCCAAATAAAGCCAGATGTTTGAAATTCTCCAGAAGGAAGGCTTTTTGTTTTGTCCCCTCTCCTTTCCAGGGTGGAAAATAGGGTGAGGAGAAATACGTCAGCCTTGTTTCTGTTTTAAAAACGCAGGAAGTTTTGAGGCCTATCCAATGATGTAGGCTTTTCTTCTCCAAAGGAATATTGATGGCCTGTGGGCACAGTCGGATAATATCACTGGTTGTTTTTACTCTTATTATTTGTAGATGACATGTAGATTTTCTTTTATCCATTCACCTGCAGTAAGGCCTGGCAATGTTAGTAATATTCAGTGACGTTGGTTCATTTTAAGGGGTGTAAGACAACTTGGCCTTTTATCTCAGCATTTCAATCATTTCTGTGAAAAAAAACAAATGAAATTGTTATTTTTGAAAGTTTAGATTATTATTTGAGGTATAACTTTTAAAGATGATCTCTAAGGATGAGGGCACATTGAAGACCTGAACACGGGCAGTTAAAATAACCAAAGAGCCAATAGAACAACGGTCAAGCGTCAGCGAGAAGAAAACACTGAATTTGTCAAAAATGATTCTAACAATCGCTTGTTTTCCACAAACTTCCTGCACTTATTGAGTGCAGTGTTTTCACAGACTGAGTAGCTCCACTCTTCTTTGCTTTAATATAATGTACGCTGAATCGGTTCAGTCTGGGGAAACATTGGTTTAACATTTCCTCTTTCGGTTTGTTATCACCAGCGACATCTTTAAAATTACAATTACAAAAAATAGATCTACAGTTCTTATAAAAAATATGATTTGCAGCTTTAAGATGGATGCATCTGCACCTTGGATTATAATCAGTCTTTAATGATTCTTGGTTGCATTTTCACTTGGTTTTTGTCATATCAGGACATCAGCTGTCTGACACGCCTGTACACATGAAGCAGCAGTGTGGGGTCCTGGGTGCTCTCGAGGTACCAGTCCACACTCCGTACTTGGTCCGTTTGGGGACTTGAGTCCCAGCTTCCACATTGTGAGACCTCATTTGGCTTAGTAAGATGCTTATTTCATCGTGCCTGGTTTAAATGATCCAGTATCACTGCTGTGTTACTTTATGCTCTCGCAGCTGACATCCACAGAAAGTCATGGAAGTGTCCTTCCGGCTGTCTTATACACTGAATTGTCACATTCATGTCATCCGGGCTGTCTTTGTTTTTCCACGAAAGCAGTTAATTAAAAGCTACACTAGGTTTGAAACCATGCCATGAAATATGTCATGAAATTCAGAGTCAACAAAGGCCATGGTAAACTACATAATACACTATTCTGCTTAAGTGTATCTCTGCCTGTGCAGAATCTTTGTCAGCTGTGTAGAGTCTGTGTGTGTGTGTGTGTGTGTGTGTGTGCGCGTGCGTGCGTGCCTGTGTGGCACTGTGAGAGGTAGCTACATCGCCGACTTAAAGCATCGTTATGCTCCTTTGAGGAGATTGATGCTCTCCACTGCTGCCATCAGCAATGCTGGCATTAGCATAACTCTGCACACTGGCGCTCATGCCTGCCTCCCTCCGGGTTTTTACTCTCTGAGACCTCCAACTGAACCGCCCCACTGACGCACATTAACACACCCAGCAACCCGAGGCTATACACACTACTACAGCATGAGATGCTTTATGGAAATGTCACTGATGAGAGAAACTGCGGTGGTCTGTCTCAGAGCATGATATTTATCCATAAATCCAGACGTTGGTTAACAGTAATATAGCCAATCGCAGTGTGGGATAACAAACTGTGTTCAGGATAAATTGTACCCAGAGACCAGCCATTACGTATGCTGGAAGGCTTTGGATTGTTGTTGATAGGAGTTAGAGGTATGATGCATTTCGGTTCTAGGTTTTGATGCTTTGATACGGACTAGATTGAAGATGGCACTGGTCTGATTTGAATAAGATTTATAGGGATGATGCATTTAGTTTTTCTCTTTTTTCTCTCTACTTCTAGCCGTGACTGTGATGTTTCCATAGAGGTGCTGGAAGTATTGCAGTAAGAAACAAGGCTGAACCCCCAGAAACTGCTTGGGGTTCACAGGGGGAACACTGTGCTGATGTTGGTCCGAACATTGTGCCAAACATATTGTTCTGAATAAAGATGGCAGCATTGCCAGTCACTGTATACGGTAGCTATTGTAACTGATTGTACGGAGGCGTGCATCGTTCCTGGGGGATTTTATCATTTAGTGAAAGAGCTCATTGATTCAAAGAGCAGAACGGGCATTTGTGGAAGAAGGATAACAATTTGAGTGTATGCACTTTACACACGAACAAGCACACACACACACACACACACACGCATGTTAACTTGAGCAAGCGCGCACACACACACACACACACGCGCGCGCGTAACGCAAGCACACATTCTCCCCCACATTGCAGACACCTGCTTTCCCAATGATGAATTGTTGGTTTCGTGCCAGCTTTCCCTCTCAAATCCCCTGAAATTAAAGAAACAAATCATCCTTGACTACATTATATTAGTGTTCTTAGGAAAATTGCTGGAGGAGGGTATTCTTGGTTTAATCGATGACAACAGTTCAGCGATGACTGCTCTGTGATTCACCGTCTGTAGAAACCACACACAAACTCCATGAAGAATCTTCACTTCCCTGTCAAGCTGCTCTACTTTTCCTGGAACGACGACTTATGGACAACAAGATGGCTCACAGGGGAGGGGAGAGGTTTCTTGACAGGAAGGGAGGATCGGTATCAGGTCGGCGGCCCTGAGGTGCCGGATCTGCCTGCTGGAGGAGCGGCCCACTGGGATCCATGAAAGCAGAGGGTGATTAATGTTTGTTAATACCACGAGTACAACCTAGTCTCCTCTATTACCAGAACAATTGAAGGGTTTCATTCCACTGCACTCCAGTGACTACCTCTTTTAGGAAATTAATGTTGAGTGATATTCATTGCAAACAAAGTTGATAGTTACTCGAGGCATTAGTGCCTAAACTGGGGTCCAGGGACCTCCAGTTGATGAGAAATAAAAATCAATTTACTCTCTAGAAATCAAAGCCAAAATCATAACATGAGATTACAGGTCCCGCTGTTTCTGTAATGTCCCCCAAATCTAATTATAAACTTTAATTTACTACAAAATACTCCTCAGGCTCCTTATCAAATTGTGGTTTGTTGTCTTTGATGTCGTGTGTGCTGATCTGTAGCAGCATCTGTTAAAAGCCTGAGAATCTTACGCTTGTCTTGTCTGCACGGACAGACAAGACAGAGCAGCGCACACAAAAGGAGCCCCGTAAACAAACACTGCGGTCGAGTGAGCCGTCATATGTATAAACCCGATAAAAAAAAAAAAGCCGCCACTGGATTTTGATTCACGTCTATTTGTGCTTTTTCCAACATGGCAGTGAGTTGACTATACGTTATTGTAAAAGTTGAGATTAAGGGTTCACTCTCGACCTTGGATGCAGCAGCTGGACAATAAGGATGTTTGTCCATGTTACGTGTTGGACCATGTTGTGCTGATAATCTTTTGGCTACAGTTTCTTTCTTATCAAAAAGTGACAGCACCCACTCTCTCTTTTAATGTCACTTTTTCTCACATCTATTTGTCTCCCTCTGTCCATTCTTAGCTCAGCTCGCCACTTGACTAGTGTCAGTAATGTTTATTTTTTTGTTATGTAGTGAACTGCACGACATGCTGTCAAGCAAGGTTAAGTTGAAGGGCTTTGAAACTTGTGTTTTTTAACTGTTACCTAGAAGTTGAGCAGGAAACTCAATGAATCGTTTCTTCTTTACTCCGTTATTTCCTCAAGTGAAGCTTATGTAATCCAGGCAGTGCAGATGCTGGTGCATCCTTTTCCTGAGTTTATCATACCCTGCTCTGGTGGGTGGATTGACTTTATATAATACAACTGAAAAGCCATGATGCAACTCGGCATAAAGGTTAATTTATTATGTGACAGAAGGTCACAGTTTGGTGATAGTTTCACAGTACAATTGGACCACATGTGTCGCTTCATTGCACAACGAGCTTTCGAGAGAATCTTGCTGTAATATTTCTAGGATTACAGCTGCACGCTCCTCCCCCAGGAAGCAGAACTACTCTGTCTCCTATGTACTTCTCTGTGTTTTCCAGGGAAATGTGTCGTGCTTGGTCAACAACATATACATTATAAACTGTTTCAGCTCACACACACACACACACACACACACACACACACACATACACACATTGTCATTTCTCACCTGAAGGTGTGTGACAATGGCAGGTGGTCCAGACATTGGTGCCACAATGTGACTAATGGTTGTTACTAAATGGTGTGAACATCCTGTGCATCTATTCGATTAATGCTGCCCCCCGGCCCTCCATGCATTGATCTACTCACTTGTCCATTCCTTCCTCGAGGTCACCTATCATGCACATGGATCCTGTAATTCACAGGATAACATGATGATTCAGACAAATCTTTGACCCAAAAAAACAGACTTGTTATGAAAGGAGTCCAATTATCTGCGCATTGAAGTATTGCACCATGATTCAGCAAAACTGGAACAAAGAGGACAAAAAAAAAAGGAAATCTTATATAAACTTGCAGTCGTCATCATTTAACGTCATTTCTACCTCTCTCCTTCCAGGCACAGCGGCAGCGTGGACGGACAGATGGAGCGGCAGGGATGCTGACATCACTGTCACCTGTGGGAGCCGGAGCCTGCCATTCATGCCAGCTGTGTGTGTGTGTGCGCGTGTGTGTGTGTGTGTCTGTGGGAGCCTCTCTCTCTGTGTGTCACTTCCTGGGAGAGAATAGAACAGGAAGCCGAGTGAGAGCCGACAACAAGCGCTCGCCTCACCTCCACAAGGAAGCCTTTCTCCCCAGAGAGCAGAAAGGAGGGACGTGTGTGTGTGTGTATGTGTGTGTGAGTGTGTGTGTGTGTCCCTCACTCCCTCCTGCATTCATACTGCCGGGGGTTGGTGTTGGTTCTGGGTGTGCGTAAGCCTTGCCTGTTTCCATTTTATTTTAGTTTAAGTCTGACTTTTTAACTCTTTGAACAAATTGTGATGACTTTTTCTGGTGTGCACAGACTCTTTAGGGGCAGAGGGACATTTAGGGGCAGAGGGACATTTGCGACAAGTTGGGCCATTAAAGTGACCTTCTGCTGTGCCATTATGACATGTGTGTGTTCGGCACACAAGTTCGGCATCGATAGCCTGCAGATAATTTCCAGGCCTGTCAAATATGTAGAAATGCACTGAAACCACCAGAAACGCCTGGATACTCCCCTGGGATGCAGGTCTGCATTATAATTCACCGTAATTCTCTGGTTTATTATTGAAGTAAACTGCAGCTTTGAGTCTCTGATAGCAGTGAAGACAGAGGGACAACTGTCTCATATGAATGCCTCTGCCTTGAGAATACTGTTTCAAATCTTCTCTTATGCCCTCATTTGCTTTTTTTCCTCATATTTCCTCCCACCTTATACACCAGAACGTGTTGCTGTACCATGAAAGGCCGTTCAAGGTCTCTTGAGTGACTTTTCACTTGTATTTTTAATTTTGATTCAGAGATATTAGCAGCATACAGTGTAGTTCAGCACTAAAGTCAAACTAAAGAGTGTTATAACAGGAACATTTGTGAAAATCACATAATCCAATGTAAAGCTTCAAATGTGTAGTTTTTTTGTTCAAACTTGAGTTGATGGTGTTGTTGGATTGGATTGACCCTGACCTTTGACCTCCCTAGACTGAGGTCAGGAGCAACAAACTCACCATAGTAACTATTTCTCAGGGCAGCATGAAAGCTTCTAGATGTCATGTCGCCCCCTTGTGCCAATTAGCAGGATTACAGGATTCAATGTGTTAAATCACATATGACAGAAGGACAAAATATTGTGCCTGGGGTTAAAGTGCATCTCGTGTGAGGTGTGTTGGAGTAGGTTAGCTGTGCGATGCTCTCCCCCCGCCTCAGCCTAATGCTGTCATTAAACCCTGAATAAAGATTTTCCAACGTGGAAAACACTAACACTCATTATGGGTCATTTTACAGCCATCTTTCAAACACCTGTAAGAGCCACTGGGACAATGCAGCATTTACTGTAGCCTTGTTGTCATGACGACCTGTCCAGTTACATAAGTGCCGGGCGCCAGTTCCCACAAACGATGGCGTACAGAGGTCTTTGTGCTGTGACACGAGACACCACACACTCACTGTTTGTACATTCCTCCAGCTGCCATTTAATCTGGTGTTGAGGTTTAAAATCTGATTATTCGTCAAGCTCGTGTGCACAATTTGCCCCCAGTGCAAATAGACTAAAACTTTTTCTGATTCTAGAGGATAAATCAAACGTATTTCCTTAAGCTGGACAGACACTGCGATTTTATTAATCTAATGCATTGTGTTGATTCCACATTTGTAGTTTTAATCTGTCTTTCTGCAGGAAACTGCAACTTTTTTGCTAACACTGTAGACCAACATAAGCAGAAACCCTTGACTGATAATCATAACTAAGTAACTGTGCTTTTCCAATAAAGATGATTTAAACGAGATGTTGATTAAAAAGAGAAAAGGCAGCATTACTTTGTGAACGTAAGACAATATGATCCGTCAGTTTTATATCACAGCGGAGTCTCGTAGCCACAACATGTAAACTACTCCAGTGATATTAAAACAAGCTCACAACAGTCTATAATAAATATGCTGTTTGAAAATACAGCCAACAGCTTATGTTAGAAGCTTCCAGAACAGGATTCTTGTTTTGATAGAAGTCAGATTGAGACTGCTTTTTCAATTTATGAAGCTATTGTTAGCTTAATGCGCTACAGCTGATGAAATCTGCCTGCATCAGTTGTCATTTTAGCTGACTGGAGCTGGACAAGCTGCTTTTTTCTACCACTGTGTGAAATCATTTACCAATTATTTTAATAATCACCATGAATTTTGGCTGTTAAATTGGCCGTCAGTGCTAAGGGAAACTTGTGACAGGCGTCGCTACGGGAACTAAGTAAGGCAGTTTAGCAAATTCGCATTCAGAGCAACAACTCCACGTTTTCTTGATCATATTTGACAAATCGGAGAATGTGAGTGTTGAGGCAAGGGAAAGGTGTGCCATGTGTCCGTACCTGCAGGACAGGTACAGTCGGTTGCATTCAATAGCACAAAGCTTTAGCTCGGGTTATGAATAATGAGCTATTATTAGAGTTAAAGGGTGTGTACAGTACACTCATGAATACTGATGTGTGTATACTTATACATACAACCATTCATGTGTCTTCTTTGCAGGATCAGTGGCAGCGAGGATGAGGCTGTGAGTAGTCAGCGGACACATCATTATGCACATCATTATTTATACTGTTGTGATGTCTAAATGGAGACCATTCCTCCGTATGTAACTGACCACACCTGCGATGAGTTTCTCCTAAGACAGACGTTACTGTCATGTGCTGTCAGCCTCGTTTGTTCTGATGTATGTTCTGTTGGACGTACTGCAGGCACGATGTCAGGCGAGCAGTTCGAGTGAACTCCCTGACTCCCAGTGAAGCTTTTCTTGGGCATGTTACGTTCATTATTGTGTTGTGTGTCTTATTACTGGGTTGTGTGTCTTAAGAAATGGGCCTTAATATTTATATTTGATCCATAGTAGCTTAAGTAGTAATGTTAATGTTATTTTTCAGTGTTCTTTTAAGGTTTAAAGTTTGTACTTGATCTTGGAAATAATAGTTTGCCAGGCTGGGTTCACCTAAAAATCCAAAATATCAACCTTTGGCACACAAACACCTTCAGGTTGGAGTTATCCACATCCCCCGGTGGCAACCAGCCTCGTAGTTTTAAGTTCTGTTTTAATAATATAACATAAGACTTATTAGAGGCTTCTAACTGCACTTCTGTCTGATGATGAAGACCGTGATACAGGCTCTGGAGGAAGTAAGTGAACATTGAGTAAAGATTAATTTGCTTACTGTATGTATATATCTTTGTTTACTTACGTATTCACTTTACTTATTTCCCAGCTCAAATTAAGAGGTTAAAACATTTTTCTTCTTGATTTCCTTGAAAAATCACTTCCTTTTTTGTGCCCAAGATAGAAAAATAACATTCCCAATATGAATTAGTTGCTGTTGTTGAACTCTTTCAATCACAGCTGTGATCCTGGTCTCAAATTTGAAAAAAACAAAACCTTTACTGGTCAGTTTTGTTCCGTATGCACTCAGATCTTACAATGATGAGATATAATTGTGACGCTTTGTGCTGTGAAATGATGTATACTTTGTCACAGTTGAGTGAGGCTTCAGCTCCATGCCATCCTAAATAAGGTAACATTTATCATCCCTTTATTCTCCTTAGGGAGCTGATAAAAGATATTTTTAAAAACAATGGAACTTGTGACTGTAATTCCCTCCCCTCGGTTCATCTCACCGCTGCTGCGGCTGATACTAAATACGTCTTCCCCCAGAAGCTGGTTTCACATGGTGGTTTAGATGTGTGTTCCCATTGTCTAGCACCATTTGAAATCAGTGTTCTTGGGGACAGGAGGACAGCTCTGGCAGTGAGTGAGCCTCAGGAGGACAAGCACAGGACTGTCCTTCCTCCTCCTATTTCTCCTCTAAAAGATAACTGATTTCTTCTGGTGCTTAGAGCCAGCTGCAGCCTTCTAGCACCATTTGAAATCGGTTATAAAACTGTGGATCAATGCATCTGCGAGTCTTCGGCAGAACGCAGGACAAGCAGAAGGAAGTAACTACTGCCTCTTCAGAAAACCTTTATTCGTCCCACAGCGGGGAAATTTACAACAAATCTTTGTTTCTTGATCAATCAGGAGTTTGAAATATACGTGTTCTTCTACTATTCGTGGATAACAACTTGATCTCAGCTCTAATAGATATATAGTATAGTATCTTCTGTAAAAGAGTTATTATTTGTATAATTTACACTGCAGTTCCCACTGACCACCACTAGCGGCTGATAGGAGTCACAGAAGGTGAGGTGCCTCCACCTTGAGGCGATTGAGCTAATTGAAGAGAATGAAATGGCCTTTTAAAAATGAACAATAAAGCAGTTATATCAAGACAATGTTTTCATGTGTTTTTATTACCTGTAACTCATGAAATGTTTTACAAGATGATGGAATCAGTGGGGAGGAGAAAAGTGTTTTTATGGTCATTTGAACGTGATCATGAAGACTTTTCATAAGAATGGATATTACTGAGTCTTTTTTTTTTTTATTACTGAGATATTACATTAATTTACCAGATGCTTCAATGTCAAACTACACATTTTTCCCAAATACACAACTGGGGAGCGATTTTGGGTTTGTTATCTTTCTCAAAGACACTTCAACATGAGGAGAGTAAAATGTACGATATTTCCTCTGAATCGTAGTGGAGCACAAGTATAAAGTAGCATAACATTGAAGTACTCAAGTACAAATACCCCAAAATTGCATTTAAGTGCTGAATCTAAGTCATTTCGTTGCTTTGCACCACAGATGTGGCCATGCCGGTCATATCTAATCCTGTGTTAGCAGTTGTTCACACATTTGGTCATGAAATGTGTGAATAGGCTCAGTCAACCACCTCCGCTTGATATCAGCGGCCCAGTTTCAGTCGTTGATCGTGTGACTTTATGTTTATGCATGTTTCCCTCTGAATCTATGCTGTACGTACACCAGGCTACATTTTCTCTCGTGGCATGAATGATACATGTGTGAATGAATGGTCACATGTGCATGGGTGCATTATTTTCCCGATCCCTTGTTGGGAGATGCAGGTCTTCATGTGGTTTCTTTTAATATGAATACATATCATCAAATGTGTGCCTGCAAGTGTAAGATATCTGTATGTCTTGTACACACGTAGATAACTGTAAGTGTAAAAGAGGTATCACACATATACCTGTTTATGGATGTCTGTCTGTTTTTTCATAATCATTTAAATGATTATGCAAACAAGACAAGAATTCATTAAAAGTGCAGAAGTAATTTTGTAATTTACTGTGCTGCTCGGCCTCATGGTCTGATTAGCAATGTGTTTTTCTTTTGCGCTTCTGTGAATATAAACAGGAATATAAATGAGATCATTAAGAAAACCTCTGACTCGCTGATTAAATTAATGTTTCATGGAGGGAATGGAAAACATTATTAATATTGTGAATCCTTGATTGCATTATAATCAGTCCAAACTGTTGATTATATTACTTCATTGTGTCATCACCACCATCAATAAAGTTGAACTACTCTGGCCCCGCCCATTTAGAGCAGTATCTGAGCAACGAGTTCCTCCGTTCTCCTCTCATTGGTCGATTTTTGAACTTCCGCCATATTCAAAACCAGCCCCGAGCCTCTGCTATTGTAGTAGGTACGTAGAATAGATGTATTGTTATTAGTCTGTGTCATTCAGGAGCACGTAGTTAAATTAGTCTATGACATTTTAAATGGATGAACCCGGTGAAGTCCAAGATCCCGTTTCTACGTCAGAGAAACTGAAAAGACAAGCGAGCTCGAGGATGTTGAGGAGGAAGTTTTCACTGGATGAAGCAGATTCTCCTCTGGGCAACAGCAGCAGTCTGAGACGGTGAGTCCGTCTGAACCGCACTGAAGCTGCAGTAACTCAACTGAAAATAACAATAAAACCGAACTAATCTTTGCTATTAGCCCGGGACAACATGTACAGTTGAGCTAACGGTGGCTAGCATGCTTTAGCCTGACACATTGCTGCGTTGAGCAGTACATTAGTGCTACTTAGCGGTTTATTGTCTTTAAACGAAGGCTTTAAAACTCTTAAATATCCAAGTGAATATGAGTAGTCATTTCAAACAGGCCACCAAATCCTCCAAACACATACAATGCGTTTTACATGCGTTTTAAACTATGTTCAGGTATTGTCGTTGCGTCAAAACGCCGCAAGGTGTCAGCAGAGCGCCGCTGTGGGCCTGCCA
Organism: Bovichtus diacanthus; assembly: GCA_943590825.1. Lineage (NCBI taxonomy): Eukaryota > Metazoa > Chordata > Actinopteri > Perciformes > Bovichtidae > Bovichtus > Bovichtus diacanthus. The sequence continues at coordinate 90,773 of CALSBV010010890.1, read as the reverse complement.
GCTGCTCCCTGCACCCTGCTCCCTGCACCCTGCACCCTGCACCCTGCTCCCTGCTCCCTGCACCCTGCTCCCTGCACCCTGCACCCTGCACCCTGCACCCTGCACCCTGCTCCCTGCTCCCTGCTCCCTGCACCCTGCTCCCTGCTCCCTGCTCCCTGCACCCTGCTCCCTGCACCCTGCTCCCTGCTCCCTGCTCCCTGCTCCCTGCTCCCTGCACCCTGCTCCCTGCTCCCTGCACCCTGCTCCCTGCACCCTGTTCCCTGCTTCCTGTTCCTTCTCCCATTGCCTTTCATTCCCTGTTGCCTAATCTGCCTTCATTTCTATGTTGCAATGTGAAATCTATATGTAACATATTGTTTATAGTTAATGACGTACAGAAGTGTCAAGGTTATTGGCTCAGAAATGCAGAAGAAGTGTTTTTAGATTCAAGATTCAAAGGCTTTATTGTCATTTGCACAAAAGCTACAGCGTAGATGTTTGCAACGAGAATCTTAAATCACAATGCAACATACAGTATGTTTAGGACATAAAAGTAAGTAGTAAAGTAGTGCAAGAGACATAATGTTGCAAGTAGAATACTGTACAGTGCAATATAATACTGTATATTGTATTAATATATAATAATGTTTTAGTCCTTGTTCAAGTTTTTGAGGGGCATCTGGGTTATACTCTGCAGAATTATCCTAAGTGCTTTTTTTGGAGCACATAGTTAAAAGGTTGTTTATAAAAATGTAAAAAACGGTTGTATTAAAGGATAGTTTCAATAAATTAAAAAAAAAAAAAAAAAATATATGACCGTGAGTATTTTTGTTAAGATATATATATATATATATATATATATATATAGACGAGTAAGCCTT
>CALSBV010010890.1:45749-84913 GCA_943590825.1 Bovichtus diacanthus | reverse complement strand
TGTAATACTTTAATCATCACACAGGTTGAAGATGAGTTGTTTGACACGAGAAGGATTTACAGTATGCATGGCTGGTTTGGGGGGGGGTGTTCAGTCTGGACAATCCCACTGTGGAGTCCCATAAAAGGCAAAGCTGTCCCCTGCCAGATGATCCCTACAAAAAGAGTCATTTGGGCGATGTCCAAATCTTTGGGATAGAGGAAGGTGAGAGATAAAAGACTCTCACAGGTCTAAGAACAACTCAGGGGTTGATGAGGCTCTTTGTGAGGAAGTTGACTGTGGTCATGTTCCCCTTCCCAGCCTGACAGGGAGGACCCTTCTCTGGCAGACCTGGTCTGAGCTGGAGGACAGCGCTGCGGCTACACCATGCTGAGGCTGTGGTAGGTGAATGTTTTCTCAGGATGCCACTGTTCCATGAGTCACAGTTCCCCTCTTATCACTCAGTCATCAGCTTTACTCACTCTTCGGCTGGGACTTAAGGACAGAGTGGACTCCACTGGTGGTCTGAATCGATCTGGTACTTCTTAAATATTCTCCCTGTTGCTTCTGAGTCATGTTTATTCACAGTGGTGGTGAGTTTAGAGGGATTACCTACTGTCATAACATTCAGGCTCAGTGTTACGCCATGCTGGACAGTACATGTAGATGTTGCTTTGTAAAGCTAAGGATGATTGTGATCCTCCCCTCTGTTGTTCAGGTCACTGCGAAGAGGAAGCTCCTTCACCTTCCTCACCCCAAGACCACAATGGGACTTCAGTCTGGTGAGTACAGTAGGCTGGACGATATGGCAAAAATGTTATCCCGATTTTTAAAAATGTCATATTGATCAATGACTATAAATATCCCATGTATATTTATTAATAAAATAATAATAATGGTTAAAATATATAAACCTGAAGGTTAATCATGGTTTATGATAACAGTATATTCGACCCTTGATGGCCATCTCCCTGCTGGATGCTACTTTTGAGCATGTGCACCAGACTTCCGCTGGCCGAGCATTTTGTGGGAGTTGTGATGCTTAACTCTCCTATTGTGTTCGTTTCTCCCCCCTTACTTTGGTGTTCCCGGTCAAATTTAATCTGTTTTTAACAGCTCTTACATTAACACAAAAACCATTAATCATCACCAAATTCTATTTAACAACTTTTTAAGTTGTAAACAATGTCTCAGACTTCTGGTTTACATGAATAACTGCAGTGAATATAGAAAGAATAGACACTGAAAATGTCCCAAACGTTTCTGATGGCAGCCAGTTTGTCATTTCAGCAGCGGACAGGTCGTGTATCTCTGTTATCAAAGCGGATAATTCTTGAGAGGACATGAAACTGTTGTAAGGACATAGTTGACAGGAATATAGGCCCCCCGGACTCCCACAGACTTTGTGTAGCCTCATTGTTTGACCGATAAACTCCTTCTAGAATCAACAGACCTTTGTAGGCTTCGAGGTCTACTTGGTCCAGTGCTCTCCACGTGTCCCCAAACACACGCCTCTCCTCCAGGTTTGTCATCTCCATGGACTTTGTTAAAAAGAGTTGGAAGCTGGACTTGATGTCATCCACACGAGATGTTGCATATCGTGTTGGCCCTGTCACTGTCATCCTTACAGTGTGTTCTACTCTCGCTCTTCTCCTCTGTCCTGGGAGGATGAATACCAGAGCAAGTTGCCACCTTTGGACAGGAATGTCACCTCAGGTGCCTCTTCTCCAGGGGCCTCTTCTCCAGGGGCCTCTTCTCCAGGGGCCTCTTCTCCAGAGGCCTCTTCTCCAGGGGCCTCTTCCTCGCCATCTGTTGACTGGTCAGTCTCATAAAAGTCTTGATCGAAATCAGGATCGATGTTGCCTTCCATTTCAGGGACATCCTCCTGTTTCTGGGTCAACTTCAACTGGTTCAAAAATTTGGTCAAGAACCTCTGACAGATAATCGCCTAATCGGTCGCCTATTCATTGTGCTCACAGAGTAAAATGAGAGCAAATCACAAATAAAAGCTATATATAGGGCGTCTGTGAGAAGGTATGAAAAACATTTTTTGTTTTGTAGAAGATATGATGCATTGTTTAGTCTGTAAGGTGTGCTTCATGTGAGGGGATGGGCACATGAGCGCGGGAAAGACACCTAATTGGCGTGCGTGCGTGCGTGTGCACTATCTGACGGATGAACATAATATAGCCATTACACATTAATTTTTAATGCCGGTCAATTTTGACCGGGAACACCATAACAAAGTTGACTAAACCACTCAAAATTCAATGAAAGTGGTGATCATCAATTTTGTATGTTCGAATGCCCACTGTGGAGGATATCATAAGGCCTTGAAGCAATCAAATGTAAAACTAAATGTTTCAGATTGATGAAAGTAGTAAATTGGTCAGATTTGACCCGAACACAACAGGAAGGTTAAAACAATATATCAGCCGTTCAACAGCTGCGGCAACAGCAGAGTACAGAGTGCTGCGTGTGTTTGTGGGTAGAGGAAAACGGGTTAAAAACAAACTGGAAAATAAATGTCATAACTTTATCGCGGAAGATTTTATTGTGAACATTTTCAAAATCGTTTTATCGCCCTCCCTAGTACAGTCCTCCTCTTTTTTTTCTCTCCAGTTTGCAGATCATATTAGTCCACCTGCAAGACACAAGCACACAGTTTGTTACTAATCTAAACCAACTGTCGGCACTACCTGAAAAAACATGTGTAAGGTAGTCCATAAACGAGACACAAAGTGCCAGGCAGCAGGAGAATTACCTACCTGCTGTATTTACTGTATATAGAATATACAATACTTGCGCGATGTATGCATTTTTTTATACATATTTAATGTCTGCACATTTCTCCGAGCTGGCTTTTGGCTCACGTCTGTGTTGACGTGCACTTCAGCACCGCTTCCCGTTATCAAGTTGTGTTTTTGGCTTTAAATTTCACCTCTCAGAAATGGTAGCACTGTTCATTGTCACGGCGATGGAAGGCAGCTTGTTGTGGGCCCGCAGCCAATGTAAACCCGATAAACCATCCAGACTGGAGGACAAATGTCTTATTTACTTTTATGTCTTGGCTCTGAGCATATTAAGCATTGCGCTAAAAACAAAACATCCTTATACTGCCAATCCCTGGGCAATATGTGTGTGTCTGTGAGCCTCTTGTGTTGTACCATTGGGTTGAAAGTGTATAACTTTTATAACTCGTAAAGAAAACAAATCTTTGGTTGGACTGTTTCATAGCAGCAAAACTCAATGATTCAAACATACAAACTGTCTGCGCTGGCCTTTTTAAAAAAAAAAAAAAAAATAAATAAATAAATAAATAATGTAAGTAACAAAAGATACATGCGTAACAAGAGAAAGTGTACACTTAAAGTCCCTATCAGCCTATTTTCTAAATGAACATTTTTATTATGAGCACTGGTGGTCCTACATTAACACATTGTTACCTGCTAAAGCTTTAAAACAAACTACACTATCATTTTCCATCTCCATTTTCAAAACTCCACAAAAGTCCCTTTTGGTTTTTTTCGTCCCTAGTTCTTTGTGAATTTAATCACTTTGCACAAGCCATGCTTTATACAGTCCCTTTATACAGCCTGATATAATATATAACAGTCTACATGTGTCGGTGTATGGTTAAGGGCTAAATGGAGTCAACAGGAGAGGCCTTGCACGGACAGAACGTTTGTATTTAACTGCTGTTGGCACCGAGGAGCACCTGTAGCTCTGTTTGAGATTTATAGACTGTCTGTGATATTTGAAGTTATTGTGATCTTTCACCACAGTGTTGCAAGTGCAGCACTGGTTTATTGTCCCGTGGAGAGTACTATCCATCCAAACTCTTGGTTTTGTTTCACTAAGGGCTGCCTAAGATCTGGACCTACAGCCCTTTTAAGACTCGACCTTCAATCAGCCTTGATCCTCTGTGCCATCAGTGGACGGAAATCTATAAACTTGGCTCTGCATTCCAGGCCAGCTTTCCCTTTGGCAGCTCCCAGCAGTCAGAGTGTATATCTTCATCTAATACCTCACTGTGGGACTGTGATGCCTGTTCTTATGTGGCTCCCTCATGGCCTCTTCATGTAGCCAGAGACCAAATGCTGGATAAAGGAAATCCAGCCTGCTCCGATTTCTTATCCCCCCTACCAAAGGAACATAATGGCCTACAAAGTGCTGCTGTCTGTAATAGAATGGCTTGCTTGTGGTTTACAGTCGGCCTTAAATGAGACGAGCTGATTAGAAACAGAAAAAGAGCGAGCAGATTAGACGGCGAGCAGCATGACGAGTGTGGAGGCATTCCAGGGTTTACAGCTGCCTGAAACACAATCCATCGGTGCTGTGAAGGCGGAGGAAGAGAAATAAAAGCAGGGTTAGAGGGAGAGGAGGCCAGCAGCTCTTTATCTCGTGCCAGCCTGCTGCCTTTGATTCGCAAACATGGCACACTTAGCTCATCCAATACAACCATGTGGACCTCGTTAGCTCGCCCCTTTCAATGTACTCCCCCATTTTATGTCCTTTTATAAATCTACCAAACGGCTAGAAGTAAAAGAATCCTGGAAGTGTCTTTGTCTCGTTGGCTCTCTTATCTCAACCCTGCCACTTTAAGCTTGAAGGTTTTGCCAACACTTTGAATAAAGTTTAGCCAAGTCTTTGGGCTTTGAAGTGGTTAGGGGGGATTTTTTCTTTTTTTTTTTGCCCGTGGCTGGGGCAGGCCTCGGTATAGGTGGGGGTGCGTGAGCCCCCAGGCGAAAACCTTGGAAGCAGGCACGGCGAGCATTCCCCGGGCGCTTGTTGCATTCTCTCAGACTACATCAGGTACGAGGCCTTGGGGTCTTTCCGTCATGGTGAGAATGTGAGTCAGGTTTCCAACTCAATGCCAAAGTGAAGCAGATCAAACCAGACTGCTGTTTGGTGGAATGTGAAGGTAATTAACAACGGCGAGAGTCAGTTTTCTCTATTCAAGCAACAAGTTCAGGCGGCCAGAGATGTCAGCCTCAAGAGTCGCCTGTCTGATGAGCAGCATTCACGCTTTAATCAGATGATGTGATTTAATGTGGCTGTCAGCCGCTGAGTCGCGTCAGGTTTTTCACGCAGACATTGATAATTATTGTGGGAAGGCCTTGCCCATCTCAACAGCAATTTATATTCATAATGAGACTGACTTCTTCAACCACCGACCGTCTGAAGATTCCTCAACATTCCACAGACACCAGGATTTATATCGCTGAACCTTTGATAACACGTAATGCATCCAACATGCTGCTCCCCAGTCGACGTTCATTCATTTCAACGAGACAACCAGTACAGCTGTATCATCCCTGTGCCGATGCATCATGCTGGGATGTTGCATTGCAGCTGTTTAGGGTCTTGGGTTTAATGCCTCTTAATGGTCGATAATGCGTGTTAAGTAAGATTACATTTTTGCCATTTTTTTTTTACTAGCTCTTTGATCTTTTACTTGCTTTTAATAAGGGGTTATAAATGTATGTTGTAATGGTGCAGTTCAGTGACCATATCTGATCAGTTTATTTCACACAAGATCCGCGTCTTTGAAACACGCACTTTGCAGCCACATAAATGCATTATGTATAAAGTCTGCAGTCTCCCTTTTCCCCTTGTCACTGTGTTTTAAAGCAGCTTGCAGAAGGAATTCATTAATTGGTTAATTAGTCGTGCTGTAAACTGATCAGTCAAAGTTAAGCAGGTTCTACTTTTTGTTGCTTTGGGGGGTGGGGGTCCTCTGCGTCTGATATGCTGCATTTACCCAGCAGGCTGATTTAAAAATGAATGAAGTGGCTGTGTTTATTTTCCACACGCAGTGCTAATGTAAGTCTGCACACTGCTGCACGTCTGGCCATTGTTGAGGTCTGGCTGCATGTGTGCTCTGTCAGCAGGCCAGCTCGGGCTTTTACACGGTCATTTACATGCGACTGAGATGGGGCAGAATAGTGGTGGGGGGGGTGCTGCTGCTCCACCCAGCCTGCTATGTCCCCCCTCCCTCGCAAAGCATACATCTGTCACTCTCTCATGAACTCAATACACTTGTATTGGCAGAGCTGTTACACATCAACACTGCCAAAGCCTTTGAACGTTTACATTTGATTTGCCGACTCAAATGATTTTATTTTATTTTCTCTCTCTCTCTCTCTCCCTCTCCCCCTACCTCTACCTCTACCTCTAACTCTAACTCTACCTCTCTACCTGTACCTCTTAAATATTTATCTTCCTTTTCACCAAACTGTGTGAGTTGAACATCTCTTGGCTGGTTAGGCTCCTATCTAACCCGGCCTGGGTCTGAATGAGCAGTGTGTCAGGTCAAAGGATGGATTTCTCTTTGAACATCCAGCTGTAGTCATCCAGTCTTATGAAACTATGATATTGTAAAAGGTTTGTTTTTCTCCTTCTCAGCAGGATGGTATCTAACCCCCCCCCCTAGTATTCGCGGCTGTGATTATGTTGTCTTGTCTTTATCATGCTTTTATGTAACGTGTGTGTGTGTGTGTGTGTGTGTGTGTGTGTGTGTGTGTGTGTGTGTGTGTGTGTGTGTGTGTGTGTGTGTGTGAGAGAGAGTGTGAGAGAGAGTGTGAGAGTGTGTGTTGAGTTGCAGTGTTACGTTGAACCCAGCTCAGCATTTGAACAAGTCGCTGCTTGGAGTGTTATTCCATCTGCTGACGGAGGGAACAGGACGCCTAATTTTCTTCTACTTTTCCCTTCTGTGTTTTTGCACGGAGATTACTCTAGTGTCGCTCTTATCTTGTGTGTAAGACCTGAGCTTAAAGCAATATTTTACTTGGAGGGAGCGTTCACACTTAGCACGCACACTTGACGGACATGAGCTGCAGACTTCAGCTGACCTCCTGCTCTCCACCCACCACGACTATGCAGGCTTTTCCATGTCTCACTCCAGGCTTTCATAACCTTGTCTGAATGTTATTCTTCTCGAATACAGTAAATAACGCACACAAATACTGTCTAATCAGCAGCGTCGGAAAAAATTTATGTTTTGCAAAGAGCTGGTAAAAGGCAAAAATCTTACCAAGAGACTTGAACTGCACCGACTGGATTTAAATGTCATACTCGGTACTAAAGTCGTTGGGTACATTTGCTGGATGAACAAAAAATATTTTTGTCCAGTTATTTTGTCCATTAGCCATTTTGCTGTACTAGTATTATAATGTGATATCGATTTATGCGTATTTCATAAGTGAGACGATTGTTTAAAACAGCATCTAATTAAGTAATTAGTCACAAGAGGCCGTCATTCACTGTGATGTTACGAGCTATTGTCACCTGTAGATGGACAGGTGCAGGCTCTCTGCTGCGCCTGACATTAGAAAACGTTCTCATAATTTTTGCAGCTACTCTTAAGTTTATAAAAAAAATTTTAAAAAAGTCTTTACACTCGACAATAAAAGAATCAAAACATTTTGAGATTCCCGTTTTAAAAAGGGGAGTGACCCTTAATTCAAACCCTTAACATTAATATTTGACTAAATAAAAAGGAAAAGTGTTTTTTTTTTTTTTTTTTTTTTTTTTTTACTCATGAGATTAAGCTATTAGCTGAGTAAGAAAGTGTAATCCTTGTTATCACTTGAGGTGTCTTTTGAAAAACACTAAAGCACACAACAGGATTTCTTCCTGCCATTTATTATCTTGTGGTTTGAGTATTTTTATATAATGTCCTGTTGGCTTGTCACTTCATTCCTTAGTTAGCTGTAAAACCATAAGTAAACTTCTGCTGTGCTGACACTGGATGAAAGTTTGCTGTGAAGCGAGTTACACAATCTTCTGTTCTTTGCAGCTCTGTGTTGACGGCCTCCTATTAACATCCAATGCAACCGACTTTGAGTAGAAACGGATGAGCAGGTAGCTCTTTAAATTTTAACGGATGTGTGAAAACAAACGGGTTAACCCGCCAGAGAGGAAATGCCATACAGCAACACAAACAAACACAGCTCAGTCGTTCATCGTCAGACACCCTTCACCATTGTGTGTCCATTTTGTCCCTCTTCACCTCGCTGGTCAATCATGACCTGACGTCCTGTGTGTCTAGCCTCCATGGTTAATAGACCGCAGTAACGGAGCCCCGGGGGTCCCGGAGGACACCAGTGCTCCTTGAGGCTTTAACAACCCAGACTACTCTTCTTACCTGCTAACTGACTGCCTGACTGCCTGACAGTCCACATGCAGGTGTTAAATTGTCCTGCAGCCTAATGAACCCTTTCCTGTTCCCACCAAGACCTCCAGCAGTGTCTATTGTAGCTTTACAATAGAGCTACAACGGCAATAAGCATAATTGGCCTGAAGAATGGGGTGGCTGTAAATTGCTCTACTTGTTGGCACCCAGACAGGGATGTGTACTACTGCACAAAGCAAAGAAAACGTATGCTGATGTTACTGCATGGAACTCCAAAATGTGAGAAATGTTTGCACAGGTTCCCAATGCAAGATCGTTTCAGATTGAGTTAACGTTAGGGAGAAAGCTCAACAATCTATATTGCTACTATAGATCAGAGTAGACTCTGAACATTTTTGCATTGTTAGTGTATTCCAGACTCCTTCTACTCGGCCCACATGTTGTAGTGATGCATGTTGAGTCTTCCAGCTAACGTCCTGCCTGTTCGTCTCTCCACAGAAGCGGAAACGCAGAGAGAAGGATGACAGCGACGCAGTCAGCCTCTGCAGCTTCGACTTTAAGGTAAAACGCATCGCTTCACGTTATGGAAACGCCACACTCTCATTTAACAAGAAAAATGTGTGTTGTAGAGAGAACCTTTGGTAAGATTAGTTCGTTTTTGTAATGGGGTTTTATAGAAGGTTGTGTTATCTTTACTGGAAGTGAGATGAAAATCACAGTGTGGAAAGTGAAGCCTATGTACTTGGTATTGAAGTTAAAATGTTCTTGTTTAGCTGGGAGCTGTTTGTCCCGCTTCACAGACGTCAGTAAAGCCCACTTTAAGAATCAGTGAAATTGGTCTAAATGTTTTCACATTCACTTTATTTTACAAAATGACGAATAATAAGTTGAGAATAAATAAAGTGCAATTGTGGCCAAAGAAAACTAAAAACAATTCACACAACAGAAATTGGAGCCAATTCAGGCCTTCTTTATAGCCGAACATTTTAATATGTCTCGTGACAAGACGAGATGTTATCAAGCACGGATGTTAGAATGGGTTCCTATCAAATATAAGTTCAAGAATTTCTTAAATTCAGTCAATGTTCATGCTGTTGATCTCTGCTACTATGTTCGAAAGCTGGTTGCTCTGCCACAGAAACACTACTTCAAAATAAAAGGGTGGTGTGTATTTTATTTATTTTATATTTGCTAAACTTCAAAATAAGCTTTATATGCATTGTTTTTTTCCCCCACTAAGCATGGATCCCAGTCTCTCTAGTGTGGGAATTAAATAACAAGAATCTGCACTAGTATTATTTTTGAATGATGTTTACATATCCACATGATTAATTGTTATACAATAAAATCAAATAAATTACAAACGATTACATTTTAATTGTCAGTCTATAGATGGGTTTTTCACCAGATGACTAATGACTGTTGTTTGTTGGGTTGTTAAGGCATCTGAGGGTAACAGAAACACACATACTGGAGGCCGTATCTGATCTCTTGCTGTATCTGAAGTCAGTGCTTCCTCTGTTTATTCAGAGCATATCATCCAGATGACTCAGCGTATCACCGACAGACATCTAGATAAAGCCCATGTTTGTTTGGTGAAGTCTGCTGCGAAATGGACTGAAGAACCTGCTTTGGTGTAACTGAAAGGTGGGACTGGCTGGGTTGGAAAATGCAGCTCATTTGGTGTGTGGGTGTGAAATGTGCACAAAGATCAGCCAGTGCTATCAGTGTGGTGTGCGTTAGCTTCAGGCGCATTTCACTCTTCTACCAAGCAATGCAGGTTATTTGAATGAAAGTCTACTGCATGTAAAGTATTTGGGTGTAAAACTCCTCTCATGCTGAGGGCAGCATCCATCAACCAAACCTTGTTGAAATCATCCCGTCGACTCTCCATCTATTCTGTCTCAATGCAGGCTGTTTTTGTCCTGCGCCTGCATGGGAGGGATTAGCAGACATACAGCCTGGACTTCTGTAACCAGTCGGATCAGTTGCTCTGATTTAACTAAACAAAGCTGGAACAGTGTTGTGGAGAGTCGGGCGGGGGCCACTCCTTGATTCATAGCAGAACTGCGCTCAGTGTTCTGCTTGCTTTTCTTTTCTAATTGAGCCGCTTGCAGCGCAGTCTAATCCCTACACGGCAGGTACAGAGGCAGCTCTAGTAGAAGCTCCTTGTTAACCATATGGCTGCTGGTATACTGCTGCTCTTTGGCGAGGAATGGTCTTTAAAAAGGTGAAAAGCAGCAAATCTAGAACTAGACACACAATAAATCGACTAAGGTAATAGTAATAACGAGCTATGATTAGGGGTGTAATGCAAACTTCTGTACGGTTCGGCACATGCGTGAGCGACACATCCACGGGCTAACCCGACAAGCATGTTCTATCTAATAGGCAACAACTGTCACACTGTTTGAGCTTTCTAGGTCGAACTAGCCCTTTTTAAAGTATGTATGTTCTGCATGTGCTAAGAGATGCGACATAAGACTTGAATTATTATATAGTTCTCAGGGAGTACTGAACCAAATATCCTGTAACAAAGCGTTTTCCCATTACACCCCTAGGTATGGTAAAGAAACTGGGGACGGTCATGTGCATAAAGAAGGTCAGTTTTGAGAACGGATGTCACCATAAATTTAGTAAAAACAAAACCATAAATCCCATGTACTTCAACATACTGTCCTTTACTACGTTTGCATACTGGTTTTTGTTAGGAAGTTAAACGGGTCATAAGTCCCTCTCTAATATCTACTTTATATTAATATTGCTCTCCTTTAAACAAGTGTATTTATTTAAGTTTCTCGCCAAAAACAAACATTTTACAAGATTACAGTTGAACACTTGATGATATAATTTCCGAATTTACTTCGTCCAATAGCATTTTTTACTGAATACAGCTGGAAGGCACCGTTATTCAACTCTATGGAATGCAATACAATTGAGACATTGTATATAGTTAGAATAAATGAAACAGACCGGGATTGGTAATGCTTTAATCCTTTAATGTATCATATCACCCCACTCAAACATATCCTGTGTGCTGGCCGTCAGCCTCCCTGTGTGAGTGGCTTTTAGCGCGAACAAAAAATGTTTTTTTTGGCACAAACAGATGTGCATATGATCTGCCCCTTTACCGAACGTCCCCGTGTGTGTCTGCGCCACCATGATAAGTGACTTCATATAATTTTTCTGTCAGTATTACGGTTTCAATGTGAGTCTTAGTTACCTCCCTGTGTTTGGTAGCAACCAGTGCTGCTCTGGGTGTGTGCACACTGAGGCACACAGGCGGTGTGATTAGATCACCGTCTACGTCGTCAGTATCTTCATGTATTTATAGTTCTTTGCCCTCAGAACAGAAACTTCCTAGATTAATGGTAGTTAAGCTCACGCCCTAACTGGGGACCTGATTTAGAAACATACGTGCTCCTAAACGTGGGCATGGTGGTTTTGAACTTCAGGAGCAAAGAAGAAGATTCCCTCTTCCTAACTAACCTAAAAAAAGTGAGAGAAATATAACACATACAGAGGCTTCTACTAAAAAAAAAAAAAAAAAAAAAAATAATTTGTTAATTAACTCATGCCAACTGCATGCTAACAAAAATGAATATGCAGTGAAATGATTTTCATACAGCATGTGAGCTAATAAGAATAAAAAAAAATAAAAGAGTCTAAACTTAATGTGTTGCGCACTGTCAGATATTATAAAAACCAAAAGCTGAATTTGCTGTTCAATAACATTACATGGTGAGAATATGTGTTCAGGGGCAAAATTAAGGCTTCAAAAAAGGTTTTAAAACCTGCCACTGATGCAGCCTGTGAGAGAGCAGTAAACTCTCCTCTTCCTTCAAAAGTACCAAGAAAGTGGAAGAATACCTTGCAAAAATATTGTGCGAGCAATGCGTCTCTTTCTGTTACAGTCCTGCCATGTGAGAATAAAGTTACTACAAACATTTATGTAACTGACATGTCCACATTTATTTAAAGTAGAAGGAAAGTCAAAACAATGAGATGTTGTGGCTTGATGAAAAAGTGGCTGATTACCCAGAAAGATTCAGGTTCAGTCCCCCGCTCCTCCCTTTCTGTTGCTGACCTCCATCAGCAGAGGGCAGCAGCACCTCCACTGTCCTCTTGTTGTTTTAAGTCAGTCCGCACTCAGCAGTGTTTCTTTGCCCAGAACTGCCTTTGTAATGCCTTCCCCGACGCTGTAATTAGGCCCTGTGCATCCTGTGCTCTGCTGCTGCTGATGTGGAGGTTAAGTTGAGCTCAGCCCCTCAGGCCTCGGGACTCGGTCCGTCCCTGGCACGGCATAGGTTAGACAGCGGTGAAACTACATTACTCATCCTACTCCAGCACTCTGAGCGCAGACATATTTTGGAGTGTAAATCACGGCTGTGCTCCAGCTGCAGCTCAGTGTGACTATAGGCTACGAGGCCAGGCAGGCCGAGCCATGTTGTGTTTAGTTTTATAGCTGCTGGGCCAGACGTACAGCTGATTCAGCCGGTCTCCCCATACAGAGTGAGTAACAGCAGGGCTTCACACGGTGTCTTCTGCAGACACGCATAGACTACACACACAGACAGATTAATTTTTTATTAGATCCTCTCTGACTCCTCAGTCTGCATAGTTTTCGATATCCCGATTTTGTTCTGATACTGAAGTCACTGAAGTTAATCCAGACTCGGCGTCCTGTTGGTCTGCAGCAGACGAGCCATTCTGACCGCTCCGTCAACAAAACCAAAGAACAAGGTGTGAACATCTATACACCTCGATCAGCATCTGTGTTTCGTCACACACACACACAGCGACAGCATGAAGCCTCTGTCCTGTTTCACACCTCCATGCTGACCCAGGAGGATGAAGTAGAGCCATGATCAGGCTTGTCCATTTGCCCAGAACACACGCACATTGTGACACCTTGCCTTGCAGCACGTCCACATTAGCCGCTCAATCAGACCTAACACCTCCAAACTCCTTTTTTTTTTTTTTTTTTAATGTGTATTTGTACACCAGCTGTGTAGAATCTGTGGCTTCAGGTGTGGTTGTCCTTCAGCCATGTGTGTATCCGCCTGTCTTGCTAAGTCTCCCCTGTGGGTGTGCATGCATGCACGAAAAAGAGCCACAAGTTTGATTTTGGCTTCAGAACTTTGTTTCTGTTCATTAAGATTGGATTTCTGCGTCATCATTTTCAAAGGTCCCCGGTTTCTGTCCGTCCAGACTAAAACACAACCCTGGATTTTTCAAACTAAAATGGGATCAGCAGCGTTTTCACTGCGCAGTTTTGGGGGTAGTGTGGAGGCATAAACAAAGCAGCAGTTGTACGTTTTAAAACAAAACCCTGTTAGTGTGGATGTACCCTGAAACTGCCCAACATGTTGCCCTTTCCCCTGTGAGACCAATCAACATATGGGTGGCAGTTGCACCCCCCCAGTGGTATTCAATATACTTTGATTTCAAACATCTGGCTGAGTGTGTCACAGTGCCCCCACTATTGATATTCTAATTGATCATCTCCCCCAGCTGATGAGACTGATAACGGCTCTGTTTAAAGCAGAGAGCAGAGAGCACTGCCTCTCAGAGCAGAAACTGCTTTGATGATTAGTTAACAAGAAATAGCCAAGTGATAATGACTTTGTTGTTTGTTAATTAGTATATTAAACAAATGTAGTCATTTTTAGTACCTGATAGAAGTTGAAACAAAATAACTCCTCTTTTGGAGTAACAGTCATTTTGATTGGACTTTTACATCATGACTGTAACGCTCTTTAATGATCAAAGTAAAGTGGTAAAATAAAGTTAGAATTTAGGCTGAATCAGTCCAACTCGCTCTATAAGTAACAAACGCAGCCATTTCTGAAAGCTAAGTTGTAATAACTATGACTGTAATATCAATAGGGAGATCTATCGGTGTAAGAATATATGAGGCGACTGTATTCATCATCAATTTATCTACCAACATTTTGTGTGTGTGTGTGTATATTATTATTAAAAATCAATAAGACAAAATTAACCGGCAACATTTGTTTTAATTGTTTAAGCTGTAATAGTCATCAATAATGATTTCCAGGTAAAGTTTACTGTTGAAAAAGTATATCTTATATTTGCACATAATATTTTCTTTGATAGCAAAGCTAGTTGTTTAATTGCAGCATCTTTTTACAACTCTTTTATCTTTTTACTTTTGAACTCTTTTATTATTAAATGTGAGGGATCATTGCCAATGTTTCTGCCGTGTGTTTGTCGAGAACAAACGTCTGCTGAGAAGTTCTTACAGTTTCTATTCACCCTCAAATATCAAAATGTGGACACAAGTCAAAATTGTAAAATTTCTCAGGCTTTCCTGCGAACCTTAACCCAGTTCCATGAAACAGAAACCCATAGCATGTTGGATACAGTTCAGTGTTTTTCCAACATGCATTAGCCCTCATTAGACTTGTTTGTGTCCACTTTGTTTAGCAGTAAGCTTTACCCATGATCCTCACAATTCTCAGGACAGTTTTCAGAGTGGATGGATCAACAGAGCCTGCGGGTAGCGCCTCCCCACCTCCAAGTAAACCCGATCCTGCCTCATCTGCAGCCATGAGTTCTGAGGCTTGCTCCTCCCCTGTCTGTCCTCCTGGTATAAAGCCCTCCCTCCCTCAGTCTACCTCAGACCAAAGTTTAGAAAGTGTGTGTGTGTGAGGGCAGCCCTGGCTGAGGGAAGAAGAAGACTCGTATGGGGAAGGTGTATTTATTTATTTAAGTTTTTTTTACTCACACAACCCTTGATTTTCATCAACTTTTTTTCTCTGATGTGGATTACTTGAAGCGGACTCGCCAGGATTAAAAACGGATATTGTGTTTTTATTGAAAGCTATGGTGGCTTACGATGAACTGGGTAGCTTGGTGCCTATCAAACGGACTCTGCAAGTGATAGACTACCAGAACCAAGCCAACAAAGATTTAGAGGTGAGATGCAAAAAAATACACAATGGTTTTTGCTTTGATTAGCTATTACCTGTGTCTTTCTGTAAAGGTTTGTCCAGAATTCCTTAACTTGAAGTCATACCTTTGTGTCAGATTGTGAGTGATTCAGCGCCTAACCCTGTTTTTATCTCACTTGGGCACACAGTGCTTGTGTTTTCACGTATGTGTGTTTTCAATTGCCTTGTTCCTCTAAGATGAGACTTTGAACTTTGTGCCTGGGCATATGTTTGAGGTACTGCCTAACCTGGAAAGTTAATCATTGAGTTGCACTGCACCTATGAAGTTGTAAACGGTGGACGGACCCCCTCAGTGTTGTGTATTCCCTGTCTCCTCTTAAATATGCATCCCAGCAGACAGCCCAGCCTTGGTGGGATATGGAGACTCACAGTAACACAAACAGTGAAGCAGCAGGGGGTAAAATCTCAGTCAACAACCCTGTCTAGAATTACTTTCCTTGTTTTGACCTAACATTTGAAAGGTAACCAGGTTATCAGCTCGGCAGCCTGAGAGCTTTCCTTCAGCTGCAGACACAATTAAAGAGACACAGGTGTAGAAACCAAGGCGCGCTCTCTGTACTTATAAAAGTCTCGGCTTCAGCTACTTCCTTCCCCTTTTGAGGCTTGCATGGTTCTCCTTCGGAACAGATTTCAGGAAGATGTAGGTTCATTTAAAGTAAATCACTTAATAAAGGAGAAGTCAAAGGACAATTCATGAAGTGAGTCTGTTCTCGTAGAACTTAACAAATGAGACACCCTTTTTAAGTTTGCGCACTGTGCTGACTTATTGATGACCTCGACTTTTACATTTGTGGTCTGACTGTTCTGCTCTCCGCTCCTATCAGCTCAAGCTGTGCTGTAATCCCAGGGACACATCTGGTGTATTAGCTCACAGCACTCACCATATCATATCAAAGGGAAAGCAAAGGAAGCACCTTTGGGATCCCTGAGAAAACTCCTGGTGTTTAAAAGGCTGTAACTTTTTAGGTTAGGAGTTTAAGGAGCGCACCACACATGTTCAAATGTGTATGTCTGTAAAGTCCATAACTCCTGGGTCGAATTGCAAGGAATAGCAACTTTTCCTGTTTGTCTGCACTGTTTCACTTTCAGCTGATAAACAAAGAGTGGGACTAGTGGCCTTTTGTTATTCTGAAGCCGGTTCCCAAAAGACAGGAAGGGCAGAACATGCGTTTTCAATATTGACTTTGGAAACCCCCAGCAACCCGAAACACCTTTTTTACGTTACTTTCTTTGTCTATTGATATTAAAAGGTCACAAATTAGATTCAAGCAAGTCTAGTCCCCAGAAATCCTGTCATTGCATGTAGTCCACAGTCGAAGCAGTTGACATGTGGCATCTCCGTGCCGGCCCCTGCCACTAGAGGCCTTGTTAAATTCTCAAGGATGTCTGACTGCTCTGGTCCAATGGGGAGACCCATAGCAGACCGTGACTCGACCGCCGCCACAGCAGCATACAGGCCACATCAGACTGACTGGATCTGTTCCACAGCTGTGTCCGCAGAGCCTTAATGGCTGCTCTGTTTCCCAGATTCGCTGAGCCAAGGCAAAATCCCATTTGGCCTGAGTCAGGAGAAAACGCATTCGGCTTTTAGCAGTGCGGTGCTCGATTTCAGAGAGCAAGTCGTTATTAATGTGAAGTTCGTAAAATGCAAACTGTTTTGTGGGGAGTGTAAACTTTAAAAATACTAATTATGGCTGCAGCTGTCTCATCGTGTCATGTTTTTGAAGAGGCTCTGTGGGCTGAAATCATTACCTCAGATCTTCTGCTCTTTGATTTCTGTCTGTTGCTGTTGGCACAAGGCCAAGAAGTTCTCTTCTTTCTTCCAGCCTCAGGGGTGAGGGAAGGGGGGGGGGTGGGGGGGGGGTCACCTGGCCCAGGTGTAGTGCTGCTCTCACGCAAGGCCTGTTGGAGAGCCTGTCTCGACTCGCAGCCAGTAACACCGCCGTGCACCCCCTGCGACGCTGCACTGTGTAAACACTTGAGAGGGGACAGATTCACTGTTTACGACTGCTGCTCCTTTCCCCGACTCACAGCAGTGGCCTGTTTTACTGAACAGTCCTGACACACCGTCCCTCCTGCTTTGTGTGCCTGAGGAAGGCCGTTAAAGAGCTCTCAAGTGGAGTTGTAGCTGTTGTCAGGCCAGATAGAAGCAGAGTGCGTGTGGGGAGGGTGTTGAACAGCTGAGAGCAGGGTCTCGTGCATTCCTAGAATTCCTCCAGGCCCCCTTCCCCTCCAGATCAGCAGTCAGAAAGGGCCTTTGTCCTCAGTGGGCTGGCCTGGCTCAAGACTCTTCACATGATGGAGCCAACAGCTGCTTCCTCCTCCTCAGTATCTCTGTCTGTCCGCCAGTCTGTCTGTCTGCTGCTCGACATCGGCCCCAGCTACTACTGTTTTCTCACCCCAAAAGCAGGGAGTGGAGTCAATAATGAGGATTTATGGCTTGACTTGGTGTGTTTTATCACAGGGAAGTCACAAGGGAGCAACTGGACTTACTGCTTAGGTCTGTGAAAAGTTGGCATTACTGATGATTTTGTTCAGTGTTGCTGCACGCAGAATGAAAAGTTCCCACTTTTCTTTGACATGAGATATGATAGCATTGCGTGACTAATCTTTCCCTTGCTTTTTCAGGAACCCAGCACAAAGCGTGTCCGTCCTCTCGGCAGGGTGACGTCGCTAGCAAACCTTATCTCTCCGGTGAAGACTGGGGCCGTCCGGCGCTTCGGCCAAACCATCCAGGTAAGCTCCTGTGACTTCCCACAGAAAGGGACCTCTTCACTGTTCTGCATGTTGCACTACACAATTTGGCTTCCAATTGTAACATGTCTGACATCAAGGGCTTCCTCTCTCCCGTCTGCAGGCCTCTTTCCGGGGCGATGGCAAGTCGCCGGGCGTGCCCCAGAAGCCTTGCATCAAGGCAGCGGCCCCAACACCGCCCAAAAGGAGGAACAGCACGCTGTGGTCGGAGACTCTAGACGTCCACCAGAAGGGAAATTTCTCCACCAAAGAGATCAAGCGACAGGAGGTGAGAATCAGCACTGAAACATGAACAGTCTCTAATTGTGGGACATGGTTAGGACACCAAGGGGCGAAGTTGTGGATATATGAGTGTGCTAAGTCAGAAACCCAGACGGTGGCGAACATACCTGTCTACCAGACTAGTTTCACATATCCCTGTAGTATTTGTGTCAAACGGTCTAAATGGGGCTAAAAGCCATCCCGGGCTCATTTCCCAGTCTGTGTGAGCTCACATTTACCTGACAAGCCAACAAACTAGCTGACTCCTGCCCTACATCCCCACTAGTTCTGAATATGCCAGATATCTTAGCCAACTGTCAGAAGCCATAAACTTTGTATAGTCTTAAACGCAGAGGGCAAGAAGGAGAGCGAGAGTGAAGCCAGAGAGATTTCAAAGTTGACCTCAGTGACAGTACATTCAGGCTAATGTATAGCGGTTGCACTAATGTATTGACGTCCTGATTTATTTGTTTTGCTAAAAGGTCTCTTATTGTGCCTCCTCTTCCCCTTCCTCAGGCCATATTTGAGCTGTCCCGTGGGGAACAGGACCTGATTGAGGACCTGCAGCTCGCACGCAAGGTTTGTACTTTTAAATCTCAGAGGGAGTACATATTAAGCAAACAGATTAAATCAAAGTCTGGCAGGACTTCCATGCAGCCAAGCCAAGAACTATAAAAAGACAGGAATTATTCCTCTGTCTTTCTCTTGTACCCTCACTGCTCTTCACAAACTATTCTTAGCACTCGGCCTGATGGGATGTTGTTATTTGACGTTTTGGCTCTCCTCCCATACACAGGCATACCACGACCCGATGCTGAAGCTCTCCATTATGTCAGAGGAGGAGCTCACTCACATCTTCGGAAACCTGGATGCCTACATCCCTCTGCATGAGGACCTCCTGGCGCAACTCTCCAAAGCCACAGGGCCAGATGGGACTGTGGGCCAGATCGGACAGATTGTCGTAAACTGGGTAAGTGTCCTGTCACCGAGGACCTCAACCTCTTTGCATCTGTTAAAGTTCAGCTGGATTTTCAGTGAGAAAGGCAGCATTATTAAGTGTCTCATCTCCCCTGCAGCTGCCTAGGCTTAATGCCTACAAGGACTACTGCAGCAACCAGCTGGCAGCCAAGGCGCTGCTGGACCAGAAGAAGCAGGACCGCCGGGTGCAGGACTTCCTGCAGCGCTGCATTGAGTCACCCTTCAGCAGGAAGCTGGACCTGTGGAGCTTCCTGGACATCCCGCGCTCCCGCCTGGTCAAGTACCCACTGCTGCTTAAAGAGATACTGAGACACACTCCACCAGAGCACCAGGACGCTGCCAGCCTGGAGGAAGCGGTGAGTCAAGGACACTTATTTAACTCAGGACGTGGACATTATCTCTCGATCTGTTCTGAAGTTTATATTTCGATTCCTCCTGCTTTTCAGATCACCATCATGCAGGGTGTGCTGTCTGACATCAACACGAAGAAGGGAGAGTCTGAGTGCAAGTACTACATTGACAAGCTGGAATATCTGGACGACAGGCAGAGAGACCCTCTCATCGAGCAGTGCAAGAGCCTGCTGTGTCACGGGGAGCTGCGCAACAAGAGCGGCACGGTGAGAAAAAAACACACGCGCCCTCCACTCATCAACACGTTTGTGCTTTGGCTGCTTCTTGTGAGGCGATCAGGCTGTAACTGCCTATTATTTATCCACACGAGTATGAACTTTCATAACATTTTCCAGAAAGGTTTTTTAAATTTTTTTTCTTGTTTCCTTCCAGAAGCTGCATGTGTTCCTGTTCACCGAGCTGCTGGTTCTGACCCGACCCGTCACCAGGAACGAACGCCAGTGTTTCCAGGTTTACCGGCAGCCAATCCCAGTGCACGGTCTTGTGTTGGAGGACCTGCAGGATGGAGATGTCAGAATGGGCGGTTCCTTCAGAGGCGCTTTCAGCAACGCAGACAAAGGTGAGGCTCGTGTCAAAGTCAAAAAGTTTATAGAAGTTATTGTAGGAATTTATATATCTTCTGTCAAATATAACAGTTTGCTAATTCTACTTTTTTTCCACTTTTTCCTGCAGCCAAGAACATTTTCCGCGTGCGTGCTCAAGACCCGAGCCAGGCACAGTCCCACACGCTGCAGGTCAACGATGTCTTCCACAAGCAGCAGTGGCTCAACTGCCTCCGCAGCGCCATTTCCGTCCACCGGCCCCTTAGCGAGCCCTCCACGCCCTCCCCACCTGTGAGCGACGCCCGCTCCAAACGTCGCCCTTCCTCCGCCTCTGCCATCGTCCACATGGAGGAAGCGGATGAGAACTGCCCACAGCCGACCTCCCAGTCCGCCCCCAGCTCGCCGTGCAACAGCACAACCCCCAGCCCCACCACGACGTCCCCTTCATCCCGCTCCTCCTCATCTTTGTCGACGACGTCATCATCATCTTCGTCGTCGCCACTCTTCTCACGCACATCGCACAAAACCAAAAAGGACAAGAAGTCTCTGTGTTCTTTAGGGAAGAGAAAGGAGACTATGGTGTGAACTGAGGTGAAAGGAGAAAATGGACTCCTGGGTGGACTTTTTGTTTTTGTACCTAAAATGTTAAAAGACAACGTGGAGAAGCGTGGGACTTGTATTTATGTGTGTCTGTGTGCGTGCGTATTATTACAACAGTGTTCTGTGTTACTGTCCTCTTCGGCAGCTATTTACCTTACCCCTCCATCCAAGTGCATCCCACAGAGACGCAGTATTCTGGAGCGGTGCGTGGCTTCCACCGGTTTTAAAAAGGGAAGCATAACGAGAAGCAAGCGCACATTTCACACATGAATCTGTGTGCGTTTCGTAAGTGTGTCGAATTCCTGAAGATAGAGGTGTTGCATTCAATTCTGTTTACTATTAATTTGATATTTAAGCATTATTTTAGACCTTTTTGGGGGGGCTAATGAAAGTTTTACATTTTTATATTCTAAAATGTATTGTAGTATTTTTTTAGGTATCATAAAGCAGCACTGTTTTAGCTTTTAGGTGAATTTATTTGAAGATTTGAGCATGTTTAGCAGGCAAGAAAGGAGGAGAATCCCCCAAAATGAGATGTACTACACAACGCTACAAATTCCTCTGTAAAAGTCTGATATAAGATTAATCAGAAGACACGTCTTATTTTTATACATTCCTTTAATGACAGATGTTAGGACCTGGACACTTATTTTTATTTTTCTGCATTTACTGCAGTCCGAGGCATTAATTTAAATCCAGTGACAGATGAGACTTCAGTCTCTCTCTGTTTGAACAAACATTGCTATGAAAAATAGTGTTAGCAAATCATCTGATGTCAAATCATGTCATGAGAAGAGATGAGGAGTTTTGTTTTGAAACAAAATTTTGAACTGAGCCATGTTGGTTTTTAAAAAGCTGACTTTTCAGAATGAAACAGATCACTTTTGAGTGTAGCATCTTGCATGGAGCTTTAGTTGTGGACACTGCGTGCATCAGTAGCAGCAGCAGGATGTATTCATCTGTCCTTAGGGACAGGACAGTTAAACATGTAAAGACTGGTTAATGGAAATAAGAGAATGTTGTTGAAGGCAAAAGAGAAAAGATGAATAAAGCTGTGTTATGGAACTGAAATAGATTGTCATTGCAAGATATTAAACTCCATTAACTTCCTGTAGAGGTTGATGTGAGATCTTGCTCAGATGGATGATAGGTGGATTGATGGAAAAAAGTACGTAGGGGAAGGGAGACAAAAAAGAAGGTTTTTGTAAGTGTGCACAAGATGAGAAGAAGAAGAAAAGAAAAGGGCAACTTGTTTGCTATGAACTGTATGTAATTAAAGAACAATAAAGATCTGTGTAAGATTTGCAACTTAACTTTCATGTCTTTGTTTTTTTCACTCTTACTTAAGAAATGCAATTATTCACATTGATAACATTGATCTAAATATAAAGTTAAATATTAGCTTTGCTCAGCATAAAGAAGCAGAGAGAAATGTCTCTGTCCAAAGGAAACAAAATTCATGTTCATACCAGCACATGCAAAGCTAATTTACAGGTATTATATTGTATAATCAGTACAAAAACAGAAGTATGAAGACAAGTTGTGGTTATACGTGGAGTCTCTGCTTGTTTATTCTTTTCAGTGTTGGATCAGTGAGCTTTGGTTGTGTTGGTAGGAACAGCTGCTTCCCTGCTTACAGCCTTTATGCAAAACTAACCAGCTGTTAGTTTTCATGCTTAACTAAACTAACCAGCTGTTAGTTTTCATGCTTAACTAAACTAACCAGCTGTTTGCTGTAGCTTCGTAGTGAAGCGACAGATGTGAGTGCGGTATATCTTCTTTTCCAACTCTCAGCCAGAAAGCGAATACGTTGTTCCCAAAATGTTTTTTCTTTTAATACGCTTTAATCAGCTTGCACGTCCTCATTGGGATATGTAGCATGACTCACATGACACTGAAGAGAAGAGTGAGATCCTTATTGATTTATGACCGTGCTTGACCCTGAACTAAACGGCTCCATGTTGGTGCCAAGAGAAGCATTTCCAGTGTAGGATTTTGTTTTTCAAACTGAGACATCGCTGCCTGGTCTGCGTTTGAACAAACTTATTTGTTGATAGAGTCTTTTTTTGAAAGAAAAGCTCCACTTTGTCAGGTCTGTGATTTCCATTAGGTAGATCTGACAAATGGTCCACAAGAGCTTCTCAAATGTTTTAATAAACAGATTGGGTTTAAAGGATTTAAAACTGGAATGGCTGCTCGGATCCTGCTGCTGTTGTGACGATGCAAGATAAAGTAAAGTGATCACTTGAAAGAAAATAGAGAGAGACGGCTTCATCTCAGCCACACGTTCAGCCTTTGCTGGAGCTCGGCAGATTTTCTTCCCTTTTAATTTGTCTGCTTGGCAGAACCCAGTAATGGCCTCATGTCTGCCTCTCAGAAACTGAGCGTTCTCCAAACATTCGCTCACGGTCTCCGCACAGTCGATCATTTACTTTAATGGAAGTTGAACATGTACCAGCATTATTGTTAGTGGAATGTGAGCTGCTAAGTTCCTGAGCAGCAAAGTAACCTGACTGTGACATTCAGCTGTCCTGTACAGAAGTCTGTTTACTGGTATTTATAGGTTTAAAAAAATTAAAGCCATATCCTTGTGATGACGTTATAGCAGAGCTGTTTTTACCTCTGTTAGGAGGTAACAGTCCAAGTTAAAGTGGCAATACACACTTTTGCTCTAACTTATCATTAATGTCGCTCACACAATGTAATGGCCGTAGAATAGTGACACCATTAGTGTTTAGCTTGGTTCCTTATAAGCTGCTTTCAGGATACAATTCTGACTTCTACTGGGTCGCGACCTCCTTTTCAAAATAAAAGCCCTAGACATATACACTGCATCAGAGAGCATTTGGCTAAGAGGCAACTCAACAAAACATTTTACAGCAGCTACCCCCAGGTAGAGGAACAACTGGAGTTAACTGTGAAACTCTACCTGGCGAAAGAGCCCCGAGGACGGAGGAGGCAAAGCAGGTGAAGAAAGAGAGCGAGAAAAAACGTTTCTCTACTAAGCTACATCAGTAAGTAACAAAACCTCATTAATAATACCGGGTCTACCGATCTTCTTGTTCATATGGAAATCAACGGACAGAAAATATGTTATCAACGTCTCTGTTTTTTTAAAACATTTCAAGTCTTTTAAGTCTCTGAATGCTGAGGATCGTTTCAGTTTACGTTTAAGCTGGGCTTTATTTTCCTTGTTTTTGCCATAATTTCTGGACAATTATGGAGACACTGTACTCGTCAAAGTAACAACTACCCTAAGTCCCAGTGGAGACTGTGTTGGTTGTCTTGACCATCTGCTGTCAATAAAGACTAAAATGTAAACTAAAAACAGGCATAAAAGGCAAAGCAATATTTTGCTGATTGAACCTTTGACGTTGTCCCTGCATTTAGAGAAGTTCCTGCTGTTATTGTAACATCAAATGGAAGATCCTTCATATTCACACGTGCTGTAATTGGAAATTCAACTCAGAGATTTCTTATTGAATTGTGGTTTGAATGTGAAAGACAGCGAGTATTTTTGTTGTAGTAGGAGCCACGCTAAACGTTCACGCTGCTTAAATTAAATCTGGCTTTATTTGTGTTTGCTCTTCATCCGTGCAGAGACAGAAAGTGATTAATTTCACTGTTGAATCACAGTGTTGATGAACAGGCAAATAAAGTGGCCGCAGGTTGATTTTAAGATGCCACACTCCGTTAGTTTCAGCTGCTGTTGCTTAACAAAGCTGCTCTGTTTGGAGATCTTGTACTTTCTGTAACAAACCGGCACCATAACTTTCGCTTTTAAGAAGCTAAACCGCAAAACACCCAAGCTGAGAATCAGTCCAGACACAAACACAGCAGGACGCTCTGTGTACCAGAAACCTCCCCCTCAGCAGCTCATCAGTGCTATTGAAAGAGCGGTGGGCCGGATCATTGACGGATACAGACAGCTGGGCCTCCTGTCAGTGATCCGTCACCGCCACATCCTCTGACACTTATCTCCCTCCACCAAAAAACTCCACAAACACACCCTGACGGCTTCAGTATCTGCCCCGTGGCCGCAGCCAGCGGAAGAGAGTCACTGTGAATGATTAGATCAACTGGGGGAAGCAGAAACTTCCCTGCTGGTCTGACTCTTTTACCAGAACTACAATGTGGAAGTGACACCTAATGCTGGTCATTGGCCAATGTAACAAGGAGCTGAGGTGGCAGAATTCACCTCTGAACAGTTCACTTTTCAGGAAGTAAATCTGTGTCCGTATGAGTTTCAATAAAAATGTTCAAACTATGGCCGTTAAGGGATTCCATAGATTACTTAATTAATATAAATATTAATCTGGCTTCATCCAGCACCAAGGATTAGGAAGGAACATGAGTTTGCTGCATTGTCCTGTTTGGAGAGGTACATATGGGCTAAACTGCCAGAACATCGGCAGCCTTGCCAGCAAAGGAAATTACAGACAAAAGGACGACATCCAAGGACTGATTTGACAAAAAATGGTCGGTAAACAGCTGGAGAACAACCCCCTCTGCAGCATATTTAATGGAGCACAACACAGTGCGCCTTGTTGAAGAAACTGTGTCGTTGCTGCGCGACCTCGTGGGCGATTAATTAATTCACTCGAGGCTCATGCATGGTAAAAAGGCCACACAGCCCCACACGGAGTGGAGATAATATAACGGAGGGATTGTCTGTGAGATGAACATGCAGACATACGATGGTTTACCAGCTGCGTAGCTTCGCTCTGTTTTCTAAAGTTTCTGTGTCACTTAAATGCAACATCTTTTTAATCACCAGTAGGTTAGATGCTAGAAGGCACTGGAAACTTCCTGGATGTGAAACTTTAAGATCAGTTTAACAAATTCACACCCGCTAATACAACAAGCTAAACGAAATGTGACCAGCAAAGTAGCGCCTGGGGGCAACCTTGGAAGTCAAAC
Source organism: Bovichtus diacanthus (assembly GCA_943590825.1). Taxonomy (NCBI): domain Eukaryota; kingdom Metazoa; phylum Chordata; class Actinopteri; order Perciformes; family Bovichtidae; genus Bovichtus; species Bovichtus diacanthus. The sequence continues at coordinate 59,354 of CALSBV010010890.1, read as the reverse complement.
GGGTTCACAGCACTCCTCCATCAAAACCTGGTCTCCATGTTGATGTCAAAATACACTCAATTCTGCTCGTCCTGACAGACCAGGAACTTGTTCAGTCATCAGTCACACGCTGCCGAAAGGAGCTGTCAGCTCAATGTGCTTTTCTCTCAGACAAATATCACTTTGTCTCATGGATTTCCTTTCGCCTTAGGAGATGACATGTGAGGGTGGGAAAGAAAATTCCTTGAACAACAACTAATGGCTCACTAAAATCGTCATGTATTTTGAAATGATGATGGAAATAATTTCCCTTAAGGGATGTTTTTACACAAAGCAAAAGCAGGTCTTTAACTCGTAAACTGCAATCTTGTGATGTGCATTAAAATGTTTGCAAATGTAGTAGGCAGGCTTATGTCAGGCTGTAGGACTCCAGAGGTGAAGCTCTATACGCAATGAGCAACTGCACTGAAAAAATGGGTCACTTAAAAAAGGCAACAGGACCGTACAATTTTAGAATAGAAGTCCACTACGAGTCCATCAGAGCACTGCAGCCGACATGCTGTTGGGACAATCAAGAAGTTGGCTCCATTTGGCATCCCCACATAGCAGATTTTGTACCATAATACGTTCAGTCATTTATGTTTTTGGACAAAATAAGCTTTCTTTTTTTTTTCTACAGCCAAAAGTTGGTTTATATTGATTGTGAATGGAATCTGAATAATTGAAGATTGGGAAAAAATTATCTGTAGAGCTAACCAGCTGAGGCCACAGGCGTTATGCTTTCGGTTCAGTTTGTTTCTCAGCATGATTATGATTTTCATCACACTTGGTGGAAGAGTGTAGCATGGACCAAGGATCCAAAATCACAGGGTTGATCGACACATTATTTTCCAGTTATGGAAACAGCCTTGGTCGAGGTCTGCACTCTCGGAGGGCCGTTCAAGTTTGACATGTTTTCAAAATGCCTGTGTGCCATGCAGAAGCGAAAAATATCTTCCTAGATATCTGGTTCTTATTGTACTTTATTGTAACTTTAGAGGCAATTGTCTGAAAAAGAAACTACCATGCTACATAGAAAGTCGAATTAAAGCAGGACAATGTAACTTTTGTTTGCCATAATGTCTTCAGTTAATAATCAAACATCAGATAACCTGGCCAGAATGAACAAATGTTTACAAGTACTGTGCTGTTCAGTGAAATGATATTCTTCCTCCAAGATATTGCTTTCTGTGTTCGAGGGACATATAGGCTTCCTTTCATTTCCTCTTGAAGAGGCCCAAGGCTTTGCAGAAATGAAACAGTGACTGCTCACTCTGAGCTGACTGGAGTTTTGCTTGGATGGCCGTAATGCTAAACTTTCTCAGATTTGTTCATGTTGTGAGTCTGTGGGAGTGAGTAATCTCTCTTTCTGTGTTGACATTGGCTGAGGTAAAGTGCTGCGGAAAGCAGCAGTGCTTTGAGGGCACATGACCTGCCAAGAGTGGTATATTAACTTACAAACACGATGGTTATCTAGCACCTTAAGAGGCATTTCTCTATTTTACTTTGACTGAGAGCACCTGCAGGTTATATTTTGGAGGAATGCTCTGCTTTGATTTAGCTTTTCTCTGCGTCACGAGATGTATCAAACAGGAATCTGCTCCGCATATCATGCATTCACTAACAGATTAGGCAAAGTCTAAAATAGTGGCCTGGCATCCTCCTTGCTTGCCTCACCAGACTGACTCACTCTGTCAGGTATGAATGCTGCTCGGGTGAGCGCTTTGTTTTAAAATCTGTCACTGGATTGTTTACTGTTCTCTTCCCCGTCCAAGCCTCCAAATGTTTGAAAAGAGATTAGCTAAGAAAACCAAGCTCTTTAGTCCAGATGAAACCAGAGAATCTCAGATTATCTCAGATTGTACTGAGAGTTTGTTGCTCTGTAGCCCCTTTCTGACAGCCCCACAACCCATAAATGGTCCTGCAATTTTTCAAGTCTGCATCAGGAGCCACAGTTCATTTCCCAAGAGATGCTCCGGCAACTTCCTGGCTCAGGACCTGGTGTAGGAAGATTTTTCATAAATATTCTTTAATGGCTCCAGCAGGAATTCCAGCAGCAACATTCCCAGGTGATAGTTATGGTTATGAAAGTCTTCTGTGTAAAAGCTTAGAGCTAATGAGCCAAGTCTTTAAAAGTAAAAACACTCAATGCAGAAAAATGTCCCTTGTTTATTATTAGATTATTATTACTCATGCAAAAGCAGGGTTCTTCTGTTGTAGTTGGTAGAGCTGGAGCTCACTTTGAACTATTAACTAATGATTATTTTCATTATGGATCAATCTGCTGATTATTTTCTCCATCAATCAATTGTTTGTTTGGTTTGTATATCTGAAAATAATGAGAACAATTACCCCGCACCCAAAGTGACTCCTGCACAATGTTTGTTTAGTCCAACAGTCCAAACCTCAGCATTATTAGAAAAGAAATGAAAAGAATTGAAATAAATTAAAGCAAAAGCCGACCTCATTTACCTCACCAGAAACATATTATGTAAGGCATCTGAGAACACTGTGCATGTGTCTGTGTTCATACTTCATAAAAGAGGGATTTGGAAAGTGATTTATCTGTGTTTTGAGTGACACTTCCATCTGTGTACACAGCATCTCATACTAAAACTTTGTTTTGGCTTATAAGTGCTTATCTGATAAAAACTCTCGCTCTCAATTCGTTCTCATTTTGCCTAAAGTTAACAGTACTATATGATTGTAATAAATTGACTTTGTTTCCTAAATCTTTTATGATTTCATCATCTGGTACCTATTTCTTTTTTTCATATCCTTTCCTTTGTGCAGAGTCCAAACATAACATGCGCTTGTAAGGTTTACGTTCAGATTTGAGGCTTTTAGCTGACGTAACTCTGAATGCAGTTGTATAATAAGTTTAAATTGTTAGATAAATGGAATAAGTCAAAGAGGGCAACGTTTAGAATTAAATTGCCTCGAAACAATGGCTCCACAGCAGTCCAGTGAAGACTGTAGACCTATAACGAACATGGAAAGGGTCAGAATAGGAAAGAATTAGGAGTTAATTTCACTTTAAGGAAGTTGGGACGGAAGGTGTTTAAAATGTCCCATCTGTCATGCTCTTAAAAATATAATTCCACGGACAAAACATTTAGAGGTACAAGTGGAAAACCTGCAGTAGAATTTTACAGATGCATATCGAGTCTCAAGACCACACAGATCCGTATCTGAGCGCTTCGACCCAGGAGGAAATCTGTAAGATTGAACCCCCCAGAGGCATTTCCTCCGCGCTGTGTGGTCCCCCCAAAAGACTGAGATCTATAATCAAAACAGGGGCTGATTATCATAATTACGAGCTAAGTTCAACACTGATCCCTCCGCCTAATCTCTCCCCGTGTTGTCCAAACTGGTGTTAGGAGTTCAGGGAGGGAGGACAGAGCATAGACTGAGCCAGAGAGATCCGCGTCAGCTGAAATCCTGCCCCAGAGGTCTTATGCTGTTCTTGTGACTTTAACACCTGCAGTATCCGTTTCTTCCCGATAACTGCTGATCCATGCAGGGATGAAAGGTCTAAGTGCAGAAACTGTAGAGAAAGTCCAACTGATATTTGAATTCTCCTCATTGTCGGGTAAGCAAACATATATTTATAATGCATATATACTATAGAATAATGATACACCAGCTAATTAATAATACTATCCTTTAATTTTTAAGTGGGTAAAACCGTTTAAAGAGATATTAGTGGAAACTAGCATATCAGCTTCAAGCCTCTGTTGGGCCTCTACCAGACTAGTGTATACTAGAACTTTTTTCACCTGGGCTACAGAGCGCATGCTAATAACCATTAGTGAAGTAAGATGTCTGTCCCTTTATGATATTTAACATTTGAGAAAACTGATCACGTGTTAATTGTAGTGATGCTACACTAAGGAAGCCTGCTGTATATTTGATGATCAGCTGTGATGCATCTATAGAAAAGGAATATATTGTAGGTTTAGACATAAGGGCTCTGAGGTGGATGTGTTTACGTTCAAATGTAAATGAAATGTCTTTTGTCACCTAAATATACATCATATATGTTACATATAGCATACCGTAGGCTTCCCTTTTAAATATGCATTGCAGTAACGTTTACTCACACTACACTTTAACCTACCTACTTTTTACTTTAAATAAATGTCCTTTTTTACACAGGTCATTTCACTTTTAGACTAAGTAATTATAAAGTAATTATATTAGCACATAAAGGCCTGGAAACAAACATGGAAAATGTGTTGGAGGCCCCGTCTCTCCTCCTCCCCACGTCCCACTCCTCGCTACATAACTGTGTTCTTGTTAGACAGAACAGTGGAGCGCCAGTGAACCAGGGGGACATTGTTGTGCTGTAATCCCATGTGGCTCTGCTCTCCACCCACAGTTTGTCTGCTGTGCTGCTCTGTATGGACATGGATTAGAGCCGGCGAGGACAATGTGAAGGCCAGACGCAAAACATTGAACATTAATAACTTCAATAACTATACAATAAAAGAAAACAAGATGAATAGAAACCAGGTGAAAAGACCAATACGATGCTATAAAAATATATGAATTATAAAAATATGAAAAAAATAGAGCGAAAGTATGTTTTATTGAAGGACATTTTTAAAAGCGATTGAGCATTAGACTCATTCAGAAGGACGACACATGGTAGCTATCAGTAGCTAAAATAATAAAATAATGTTCTGAACATTGAATTAGACAGTACACAGCTGGGATGAAGGTCAGAGAGGTATTTACAGTATGTGGAAATGAAACCACTGGTCTTCAATGTCCCCACTTTCCTCCAGACTCTACCTCACCTTCTAATGTGCTCTCCTCCCTGATGCCCACAGATCCTCCGTTCAACCTGAGGACTTCATGTCCCTGAGGACCCCACAGCAGGCAGAACTAATCCTCTCTGTGTCCTTATACTGTCTGAATGGGTCCCTCTTTCCTCCTTCAGCCTGTTTCAGCTTCATTATGTCAGATTTCCAGGCTAGACTATGTTGCCCAGACAGGCTTAGTGGGGTCCAGGTCAGGACCAAGGCACCATTTCAGAAGGAAATGTCAGATATGTCAGAGTCACTTGGGGTCGAGCTCCAAAGCTGTAGCACACTGTGGCAGACGGGAAATCAGTGTTTGCAAAGGTCGTTAAAATACAAATGCCAGTATTATGTCTGCAACTGTTTGTTCAGTCAACAGCAAATGGGGGAGCTTTCAAACTACAGAGCTGGAACCCGTAAAAGCAAACAATTATTTTCCTCCCATATTTGGCAAAACAGAGTATGTTAACTTTATTTGCTGGGAATAATTCTATGGTGAAACTATTCATTTCCCCCATGTCCTGAATCAACTAGCACAATTCATTCCCAGCAAGTCTTATCTGCCCAGATAGTTAGCTTAATTGGGACCCAACCCAATACAGGTCTTAAGTTCAAAAGAGCCAAAAGAGCCTGCATACTGAAGCCATACTGAAGCCATACTGAAGCCATACTGAAGCCACACTGAAGCCATACTGAAGCCATACTGAAGCTATACTTGAATAAAATGTCTAATATTTGCACTTTTAAAATATCTTCAAGCCCTCTCAAATACACAATTTCAGGCCACATAGTCAAGGCTTTTGAAGGAGCGTGGGAACCCTGCTGAAAGCTGTTGCTGAATGCCTGAAATGCAGATGTAAAATATCACCTGTCATTCAGTGGCTTGTGAAAGCACTGATTGGAAAATGACGGCTGTCACTTTGTGTCACAAGCCTCCAGAGAGCCATGCCAGAGAGCGACTCCACCTCTGAAGTCAGTTGGAATTTATTTTGTCAGTATTGTCCCTTACCCTCTCGTCAGGGCGTGGAGAGAATGGAAGTGCAAACTGATAGTAATTATGTTTCATTACCAGGATATACATGACACCGAACATATATACAGCTGTGTGTTGTTTCTGTTTATCCTCTCTTGAGCATGGAGAGGCTGCTTTGAGTCACAGCGTGAGCACTTAAACCAAATAAAAAAAAGTAAGAATGTAAAGTGACTACAGTGGGACGTCAGGGTGGCCTGATTTTTAAAGTATCATTCAACCACACAGCCCGGGCGTGTCATTGAGCAGCACACTCCATATCCAGCGGCCGGTCCCTGACCTGGAGACGTCAATCATCCTCGTAAAATCTGTCAACACAGATGCAGAAAGATTGGTTTCATAACGCCTCCGCATCAGGCCGCCCTGCAGCGTTTGGACGTGGCTGCCTGCTCGCAGCTGCATAGTTCAGAGTCAAGGTCAGAGGTGGAGAGGTGAAGGCTGGGGTTTTACTGGAAATATGAGTTGGGAGGCATTTTGTACCATAGGTGGACAGGTGCTGGCTTTTCTTTTTTCTTCAGATCAGATCTATTGATTCTGATGGGTTTTGAGAAGACAAAAGCGGACAATAAAGGGTGATGTTGGACCAGATTTGAGTCGAAGCTGACAGCTATATGTGAGCATGTGCAAGTAGTTATTGAATGATTGATTTATAAGTCAAAACTGAGATTCCACAAATGAGTTCTCATGTCTGCACTTTAGATCATTTAGATAAGTGTCTCTACCAGCAACCACACTGACCTACTGGCCTCATAAAAACATCTGCTTCTTCTGCTGTCCGTGTGACTTTGATCTAAACGCACATTTCAGACTTTTTAGGTCATCTCAGACTCTGCCCTTCAACCACCTGGACTTGGCCTAGTCTTGTATTCAACAGAAGTGGTCTTGCCTACATACTTAGTGCCTATGGGCCACGGAGATCCGCTTTACAAACAAAAAAATAGTCTTCTATTTATATTTTTGGGCCATAAATGGGTCCTAAAGTTTCTATATTTTTTTTTATTAAACTACCCATATACAGGAAATGACTTAATAATTTACACTATGAGGTCTTGATCACCCTGAAGGCTTTTATTTTGTCAGTACCAGCGGGCGGTTGCTTAGTAAATTCAGTGCCGTGTTGGGAAGCAGCAAGGTCACAGCTGCCGTCTCACCTCACCTGAGTGGAGCCCTCTCCTGCAGTCTCGGCCTCCCGCCATCCACCCGGAGCTCCTTCAGCACCTCGGGGAACACGTCGTAATATTTCAAGCCATTACTCATTACCAGTGCTGGATTACTCACACCTTCACTCCCTCGCTCTGTTTAACAGTAGAAAACATCTTCGTGTGAGACGGCCCCCACCGAAGCAGATTTCTGCCAAATAATCATTGAGGTTGGCTCCGGCTCCGAACCCGCCCTGGAGCTGCGTCGCTGGAAACGCACTGCTATCGATCCCGAGCAGCGTCTGGCAGTCTGTCTGAGCTTAGTTGTTGTACAGCCTAATTTACAAAAAAAAGCTACTGTAAGCTATTTGAGTTTCCTGTGATGAGATGCATTATTTGCCCAATAGCCAAACTTGCTGGTCCAGAAAAAAACAAAAACACTGCCCTGGAAAAAATTATAATTTCAACCGTCCCAAAGTCAGTGTAAACTGTCAAAAATTAGAAATGTTATCCTTTTACTATATCACTGTTGTCTTTGTGTACAGTCTGAACACACCTTTAGGGCCATTGCACACCCAAGGAAAATATGGCACACCCCGCAAGTACGCACTCTTGAATGGCAGTTTAAAACATGGGGGCAAGACTCTCGATGCACATGTTTGGTTCAGGTGTGATCTTTATTCCTCCATTTAAAACACTAATATGTATAATGTATGAATTATTTATTTGGTTCAATACTTTTTTCGGTTTATAACCTAATACAGTACCTGCAAAACGAAGGACAACCCCCTCAGCCTCAGCTGTACTTTGTGATTAGTGCTAATTCACTTTTCAACTTTTGTTTATTGGGTTTTCAACATGACTTGCACTTGTAATTTAGGAGTATAGAACAAATGCATCAAAAACACAGTTAGTCACATTGAATGTATATGCATAGTCAGGTGTTTTGTAGTTTAAAAGAATCACTTGTGTACAGTCTCTTAAGGCATGAGATTGTTTAAACAGATACAGATGTAGCATGATGGACAGCTCCATGGCCTATTTCTGTCGCCAGATTAATTCAGAAATGAGGTGGTGGTGGGGGGGGTCCTTTTTGTTGTCTGCATGAAACGAATAAATACTTTCAGTCTGGTGAAGCATCTCTGCCTGAGGGAAATGTTTGTGTTTGCTTTTCACAGTTCAAAGCGTGCTTGAGGTTGAACTCACTCGCCCCGCACTGACTGTACCTCCACACCTGGCTCATGTTGCGTCTCAGATTTGAGGCTCTCCGAGTGTCAGCCAGCAAGCCTCTGTTTGTGTCGCTGGATGTTGCCGGGACAGGTTTGAAGAATGTCTCCTTTGTCTGCCAGCAGGCTCACCTATGCCTCTGCCTCTCTGAAGTGACAGAGCAGGTGACGAGGTAAGTACCAGGAGGAAGAGAAAAAGCCTGCGATTAGCTTGAAAGGAAAAGAGGCATCCTGTGGTGCAACAGATGTATCTGAAACACAGAGCAGAAGGTTTGACACTGAGAAGAAATGGACTTGCATGACTTTAAAAAATTAAGGATTAACGGATGAAGTCCTGCAATTATCCATTCAAACCGTGAATCATGTCAAGCTGAAGTTTACAATTCTTCCTTAGTGCCTCACATGTTTCCCAATCTGTAACTCTGAACCGTGTCCCAGGTGTTAATTTGGCTCTACAGTCGTAACTTAACCGTCATTGTGCTGCGACTGTACTGACAGTGATAACTGAGGGTTTAACACATGATTGACAGCTGATCTAGTCCCAGATGTCGTAAGAGTGTTCCAAAGTCTAAGAGACACAGATTGATTTACTGTTGTTTTCCATCCAGACTTTGAAACTGCTGAAGCTGCTGATGTGTCTGAGCCCTCTGTCATGTGCTCTGGGTGGGGTTAAACAGAACCCATGACGCAATTATGTTTTCTTGCCTAAAAAAACGGCAGCGAGTTGATATGAAGCATGACGTACGTTTCACCTCCTAGATCTGTAAAAGCACAAGGTACCCAAGATGTATTTAATTTAAACACAGTTAAACCTACCATATTCCCCACACTAGTGACCATTGTGACTCTATCGTAGTACCGAATGTTATTTATTTACATTCAAAGCTTCTATTGAGTCTTTATTTATTTTTTAGGACACAGAAATGACATACAGATGGGAAGGGTAGTAACCTGTACCCACCCCAAAACCAACACTAATCCAAGTTATCCAAGACTCATTCTATAGTTTATCCCATATAAATATTATTTTGACATGTCTATTCTCATCCGTATCAATGAATCTACTCCATATGTAGCCATACAAACTTTCTCCCAAACCTCACAGTTCTAAGAAACAGGACTCAAGTTGTCTTTATTATCATCTTCACGTGTACTTGTGTACATGTCGTCATTATTTATCATGCAGCGTGCTCTATAGATATATTATATCATTTGACCATTATTACTGATGTGTTAACATATAAGCACCATTTTAATGTTTAATGTAGCTGGGGATGTTGAGCTGTAAAACCACATTACCTATTACTTTATACTGCGGGGTATTATAATGTATAGCAATGCAATGTAATACACGTTTATGTATTTGTTTAAAGGGGCAAGATGCACAATCTAATTTGTATACCACTTCCTCACATAGGTTTATCAAGTTTTAAAGGCTGTTTGTTTCGTACACTGGGATATATAGAGTAGAGTTTCTGCCTTTTTTTTTTGGTTTTACATGCCATAATGGGGAAAATAATCATTTGTATGTAATGTTTTTTTTCAGGGTCAAGTTAGAAAGAAGCCCTGGTGCTGTAATACTAACAACAGCATCCCTGTTGTGTTTACAAGGCATACATGCCATACTCATATAAGTGGCTTAATCAGATATCTCTACATCTCTACATCCGTCTACTCGGCCCAAAATGTCACAAGCGATTACCTGGAAAACATAATGCAAGTCAGGGGATCTGATGTAACTGAGCCAACTTGGCAGAAATCAAACGGAAACATTGCAGCGCACTCAGCGAGGTCCTCATCAGACTAATGACAGTGACCTCTTGACTGCACAGAACAGCCGTGTGGGTTCATTAACGACGTGTCCAGCGGGGGTAAACTATTTTCATAGGAGCCTGGAGGATGCTCATAAAACTGGAAAGGTACAGCAGTGAAAGGTTAAGGTTTTAATTTCTCTGCTTGCAGATTGCTTAGATACACATGATGTTGTTTTTCATTAAATGGTCATTAGATGAAGTCATTGCTGATGGATGTTATTATCTTTAATTATTAAAAGGTAGTCATTGTTCATTTCCTCTCATTTTCCAGCAGCATGTTGGCAGCATTGTATGTATGTATTTAAGGAGAAAAAAGATCTGTGCTGGAGACAGTCACAGATTTACATCATCATCATTTAGTCAGGGGGGGTGAGCGACATTAACATAAAAAAAAATTTCCCCGTGGACTCAGTTCCCTTTTACTGTAAAAATTGAAAATGCAACTTATGATTTCTCTGTTTTAGTGATTTACTACATTTAGCTTTTGATTACAATGCTTGTGAGGAGTGGAAGAGAATAATAAGGGACCTAAACAGGTCACCTGCTTGCATTGCATTCTTGTCTTTGAGGGTGCCCTGGCCTGTGTCTCTGCCTTTTTTAAATGTTTAATGTTCAACAATGTCTTTCAGTGTTATCTAGATAGATGGTAACATTTCCTGCTGTATAAGAATTGTTGTGCACTGCCTTCAGCTACAGGTGCTGGTTTGGGTGTCGGGTTTGTTTTAATAGAAGTATTGTGTCTCTTCTGTGAAGCTGTAGCTGCTCTTCTACTTCTTCCTGTGACCTCCATCCACGAGCTGTCCCCGTGCTCTCCTTTATTCTGAATTAACTGCCAGCAATCGAGCAATGATTGATCGCTGCAGCTGATCTGGAAGATCCCGCAGCCAAGCTGCAATGGTAGATCTCTGTAAACTAATCCTCTGTAATGTGGATATGACCGGCGTGAGAAACGCGAGGGGAAAACTCCCTTTCCCTCTCCGCTTTATCCCCGGCGATGTGAACCGCAGGTTGGGCCCTGCAGCGGCAGGCGTACCTGTCACTGTTAGGAGGGAGAATGGCGGCCTATTGTTCAGCTGATAAGGACTGATTGCTGATATGTTGGTGGCAAGGTGGGGTAAGATATTGTCTCACTCCTGGACAGGTTGTGACAATCTTTGACTCTGCTAGGGCACAGCTTCAAGCAATCCAACAGAGAGACGTCTACTGCAACTTTATGACCCCTCAGTGTTGTGTCTGGCAGCTTTGTTTCTCGTTTATAAAGCAGATGTGTGTCATTTCAAAAGAAGAATGGTTGGTAAACTCCTCCACTGCTGCCCAGTTTGCCTACAGGTTTAAATTAGCGAACTGAAGTGGAATTTTCCCAAACTTTTATCTTGACAGTGAAGAGAATATTGCAGGAATTGTTTAAACATGTAATCCACATTAATTCACGAACAATGTCAGATCTGCAAGTCTGAATTGGCAAGTGTTGCGATTCCACCAAAGGCCAAGTTAAAGGAGTCAAGCAGAGAAGCCCAGCAAAGAAATAGTCCCGCTCATTCAAACTAAAACTGGTAGTTTTTCCACTTTACGGATTAAATAAAGGTATACATGTCCTGCCTCGTGCACGCTCTACCCCGCCACCAACCCTCGACTGAACCAAATGTATATATAATGTAAATGTATGTATATTTACACTAAGTGAGAACGCCGCTGACACCGACAATCTCCTTAATGTAGCACAACATTGATGTATTTATGGACCGAAATTCAGGTACGATCCGACTGAAAATGAAAAGATATAGAAAAGGTAGCGGTGCCTTTTCACTAACCTCCTCAGACCCTTTTGACTAAGCTTGCAGTCACAAGTGTTTCTTTCTTATCTGCACTCAGGTTGCTCCAGCTCACCTGACACTCGCTGGGAGGTTAGAGATCCGGGTCATCAGAAGTGTGTCTGAAACATTGATCAGCTCTGCGACCTGACAGAGAGCTGCTCTGATATCCAGAAAGATCTACCGACTGCTGAATCTCGCTGAAGATGGCCCTTCATGTTGCATGTAGACGATACCTGCATGGTCGTTGATGTGTCAACAGAGTCATGGTGGTCTGATATTTTTACTCTGCTGATTTCTGGGAATGTGAGCAGCTAATGCCGTGGGAACTTTTCTCAGAAACCAGAAGGTCGTCAGCTGCTTGGATATAAACATTAAAACCACACACTTTAACTCCTCATTGTGCAACCAATGGAAAGTTCTAACCTATGAAACAAAGGCGTCATCAACAGCTACAGTTGAAGATCATAACATTCATAATCCCCCAGTTTTAGGAAAAAGCTAAACTAACCCTAAACCAGGAAATATTATTGGCTGCCTATTCTCCGGTTGTAAACTGAAGAAAATAATCAACCTCCGCTCATGTCTGTTGGTTATTGCACTTTATTAGACACTTATTACATCCAAAGAATTAATAATATTAAATATAATTACTTAATTTAAGCAGATTTGACATTCTTTTTGGTTCAATCCCTTAAAATTGTGTAAAAGTGCTACGATTCATTTAATGTTGAGGTGTACACCCTCAAATTAAAGGTGAAAGTCAGCACTTTAATTCTAACAAAATACATTTTTCAACGGCTCCATGAACACACCGTGAATGCACCATAAGAGCTAAAGAAGGAAACAAAAATACCATTGCTCTCTTTTAATATCCCAACACTATATTGCACCGCAACGTTATGATCTTCCAATAACATTCAACCACAAACTCGTGGTAATGATAATGATGAGGATAACAATTATACCTTGAGTTCCAACTTGTACCGATGATATCATAGCCTGAAGAAAGTACTTAAGTACTTATTTACAATAATGGTGACCTACGTATGCATATACAAGAGGAGAACAGAAGGACGAGATGTGGTGTGATTCCACGATGTGAAAGACATGAAGACATAACAAGACGGAGACACAGAGGAAGAGGACGAGTGATTAGGAGGCTCTGATATCACTGGACCGCTGTTTCAGAGAACAGAACAGTCTCAGTCCTCTGATGTCTGTGCACTCACACTAAATCAATGCTAAAGTGTCCTTCTCTGTACTTTGATGATCTGTGCTACGTTTCATGACAATGCTGAAGCTAACATCTCTGTCAGCATTCGACAGAGAGAAGAAAGAGAAAAAGGCTTGGTAAAAGAGATTAAATATTTTAACAGAGTCTGCCTCTCTGATAATGTTGGGTGGACTGATCCACAGTTTGGGAGCTGAACAAAGCTGCATCTCCATTTTTCTTTTTGGTAGGGTTTTGAGTATCTAGGAGCAGAAGATCTAAGGTCTCGTGAAGGAACAAGAGACGACAGGGAACCTGTGGTGTAGGCCGGACCGAAGTCTTTCAGAGCTTTGGATACAAGTACAAGGACTTTAAAATCCATTCAAGAGGATAATGACGTGACCTTTAAAACAAAAATTAGAGTGAAAATGTACTCCAGGTGAATATCTGGGCAACAGGGTGGAGCCTGGGCGGAGCTAACAAGAATAACAAGTGTGTGTGAGTGTGTGTGTGTGTGTGTGTGTGTGTGTGTGTGTGTGTGTGTGTGTG
>CALSBV010010890.1:23936-45739 GCA_943590825.1 Bovichtus diacanthus | reverse complement strand
TGTGTGTGTGTGTGTGTGTGTGTGTGTGTGTGTGTGTGTGTGTGTGTCATAGATCTGTCAATCAAAGGGAAACACCCCCGCACATCCCAACGGCTCTTTGAAGCCTCAGTATCTCGTTACTCAGACAACAATACGAAGACACAGAAGTGAACGAGCTACTGATTAAATGTAAAGCGTGATCCGCCCAGACCAAGCATGTGAACACGCAACATGTGAAAGCATTAACTGGCTTTGGGCTTTGTGAGAGCAGAAGTATTTAAAGTTTTTTGAAGGAGCAACCTTCCAGTTTAAGTGTTTTATGTCTGTATGCTATAAAAGCAAATATCTGCCTGCATACCTTGACTGTCAGTGTTGTAGTGTCAGGTGTCAGACAACCGGTTCATGGAGACAAATAAGCCTGTTAGTGAGCTCATGTCTCACAAAAACAATGTGTCCATTGTCCAGTTTGTCTCGCCACGAGTTCAAGCTTTTATTACAGATAATGGGCTTGTTGTTAAACTGTGGTAAGATGTTGAATGCAAAACTGCAGACAAACTAAATGAAAAACGATGAGGGCCCAGTGGAAAGACATGATAGTCAAAACAAGGAAGCTAAAAACCCACATGGAGAGTCACTCTAGGTTTTTGTCGACTCGTATGACCACAATCCACCATGAGTCCTCGCATCAGATCCTGTGCAGTGAGAATAATCCATGTCTGAGTTTCTCTCAGACACGGCTGCAGCATCTCTTCTCTTATTTTAGGGCTTTTAACCAGCCTTCTTACTCAGACACTAAGGCACACTTGCCAACCCTCCCAACTGTTTTCCATTGCCTCCTAATTATCCTGTTTCTCCCAATTTATAGACCATTTTTACACCTTTTCTTGAGAAAGAAAAGTGTGGGCTAAGTCACAAAGGCAACATCAGTTCATTTCAATGGAATCATCGCATACTTGTAGTAGCACGCAAAGCAAGATCGAGCAGAAAGCAGTCACTCATACAGACACAGCTCTCTCGTGTTAAGGGGAAACGAACGTTAACACAGCTCTGAAGTCAAAATGTTCTCAATGTCTAGAGGTGGAGGTGGAGTGAACAGCCAGCCGTCATAGTCTCCTCCCTGCTCCATCACAATGCCGAGCTCTCTCCAGGAACTCTGTGGGTTTTCATTTCTTTGTAGTCATGATGCAATAATTCATACAAATTGGAATAAGGATGCAAAGTGTTGGACAGTCTGTCATAGAAGACGTAGTGTGAGGAAGGATGAGGAGAATACTTTAAACCACTGCGTGTCTCTAACCCTCCCTCTCTCCTGGCTGTTTGGATCTGGATCTTTGTCTTCCAGGAAATTCGGCCTCTGCAACCCGTTCTCATTCCCCATTCATCACATATGGACACTGGGTCAGGACCCCTTGGCTTCACTTTCCAGCGCATTGGGTAGCACTACATGTCAGGTTTAGGCAACAGATGATGGTTTAGGTTCAAATAAGTAATGTTTACATTGAAGTAACATAAGAGCCTGATGCGTTTAAAAGGGTGCCTTATGT
This sequence comes from Bovichtus diacanthus, assembly GCA_943590825.1. NCBI lineage: Eukaryota > Metazoa > Chordata > Actinopteri > Perciformes > Bovichtidae > Bovichtus > Bovichtus diacanthus. The sequence goes on along the minus strand of CALSBV010010890.1, from coordinate 44,216 downwards.
GTCAGACTCTCTACCTCTCTCTCTCTCCCTTGTGCATCTTTCTTTCTCTGATCTGTGTAAAGAGTGTGCTTGAGTTTTGGCTCTTGTATGTTTTGTAGTCTGTCCTCTTCGTTAAACAATAGATTTCTCATCAGATATAAAAAATAGGGCCATATTACAGTAAGCGAGGGGATTCAGTGTTGGAAGGTTTTTTGCAATTTGTGCAAATCTTCACCATCTTTTAAGCAGTGATTTAAATCTTCTTCTTGCTGAAGCTGCCAAAGCTCTCTTGTCTTGTTCGGCCAGGACACGGAGCCTCCGGGCAGCAGCTGCTGGGTCCATTAGTCTTCTCTCTCTCCTTCTCTCCCCGAGACAAAACAAGGCAGTACAGGAAGCCTTGATTAAAGCACTTCCTGTCTGACCGGCACAGAGGATCAAGGAGGTTGGCGGCGTCTCTGGTTTTATTTTACTCTGGAGGAGCTCTGTTGATTACAGGTGTGTGTGTGTGTGTGTGTGTGTGTGTGTGTGTGTGTGCGTGCCGTATAGAAAACTTTCATTAAAGTGCATGGGGAACAGCTAGTCCGCCTCTGTCCAAAGTAAAAAAAATTTTTAAAAATAAATAACACAAATATAATGAGTTGGAAATCACGCCTGTTCAGAAACAAGCACATTCCTGTCTTATTAACACTGTCTACTCTGCGTGTGCAGGCATTTCATAGCAGAGTTTGGTACAGCAGTATAACTAACACAGACCTATGTTTCTCGCTGTTGCCCTTTTGTTAACGTAACTGTTGTCTGACGGTTTTAATTAAAGTTAGTGGAGGAGTGTGGTGGGCGGGAGGAGTGCCGCTGTCACGCGCCTGGCTTCGTTTGAGTCAGCAGCTCCCTCAGTTCATTATGTTTTCAGCTTTAAGACGCCGACGCTCTTAATTGAATTACATAACACTGGCTGTTGTCTTCTCCCACTTGTGAAATGAGTGCATGGCCAAGCTTTCTTCCTCGTCTTCGGGCCTGTGGCTCAGTAGGGTTGGCAGTTTGATCCCCGACTCCTGTGGAAGTGTCCTTGAAGAAGACACTGAACCCCAGTGAGTCTCGATGGTTAGGCTGATGCCTTGCATGGTACCTTGCAGTTGCTCAATTTGAGTTCTGTTTGGTAATGGATAAAAATTACAATGAAGGCAAATACATAATGTAAATACGTATGATAGCCGTTGCTGAAAAAATGCTTTAAACAGTATCAAAAATGGTGTTTGATATAGTAAAATAATATAGTAACTTTAATACTTTTTCTCCTTAGAAAACAACAATGTCTTCAATGAATTAACAAGGAAAATGATTTACACTTCCACCTTCAGCCTTTTTATAACATCTGCCTGCTTGGTTTGGACCATTTGCATCATTTTAATCCTGCTCAGGCTTTGTATCCCTTTTCATCAGTCTGAGGTTTAGCTTTGTACCTTGTGAGAAGACATCAGGACTCTCTGTTTGTTCAGTCTGCCGTTCATCAAGTGACACCATGTTTCAATCACCACTACATGTGCAGGCGTGTGTGAGTACACCAGTGTGTTTGAGAGGTCACAAGGTGAAGCAGGAGCTCTCCTGCAGCTTCAGTGTTTTTATACTTCCTTACCTCCATTCATGAGTCACTTCAAAGTTGGCTTTTGTAGCTACAGGGAGGCTTAAGTGCGCCGAGCAAAAGCCAAAACACGGCCAAGTCAAATATTGGTTTAACTTGAGGTTGAAACCAAACGGTCACAGATCACCAGAAGCCTGCACCTTCCATATCGTCATACTGGTGTTATTTACTAGTTTCGCTGCCTGAGCGGGGTTGTGGTTGGGTGAGTAACTCTGGAGAGTGCATACCGTTCTTTGCCCACACTGACATCTGTATGCCTGGCTGCCAGGTAGAGCCGCATTTTCGTTTTCTGTCCGTCAAATGCAGAATGGAAACACTTCATCAACACCCATCAACTCTCAAAAGCTGCTTTTTCAATCATTGTGTCTTCATTTCTGTCACAATGTACATTTTGTTTCGGTCTTTGTGACATTTCGTAATAGAAGTTTGGTTTTACAATCCATCAGTCTGACTTTAGTTTTGGCTTTTCCTCAAGCTGAAAGATATTCTGTTACTTATTTGCACATAGTGGTATTCTCTATGATTGGTTTTTAATCATATTTAGAAATGAAACACTCAAAAGGTGAAAGTGCTTCAGGGTCAGCCCCTCTTCAAAGCATTGTGACCCGCTGTGTTGTAGTAAAACTGCACAAAAAAATGAATTTTCACTGCAGGGTTTACAGACTGCTTTGGTAGCAAAGCCGTCATATCAGCAGCAGATGACATTGACTGACTGTTATGCAACATTCAATATCAGCTCAGAGGGCTACCTGGAAACCAATATTGAGCTATAACCCTGTCACATTATAAGATTTCTCATCAAAGCAGCAGTAAAAGTAAAGGATGAATGTGTGCTTACAGGCTCCTTCAGCCTGCTGTATATTGAAACTGCTCAGGTTAGTTTTATTGTGGTTTCTGCTGTGGGGCATCGGCACTGTAAAACACCTTCTTTCCAAGTCATTCTTTTTTCATTTATGTCTTTAAAACATATGTTCTTTAAAGCTGCACTAATCAATATTTGTATATGAATGACAGGTTAAAGATGATGATTATGTGAAGGGTGTTGCTGATAGTGGCAGACCCACAGAGAATTATCACCCACTTTGCAGTTCCCCTCAGAAAGACGGAGCGTTTTAGTGTCATTCAGCTCAGTGTTTTGGTATTTCGAGCCCACAACATTACTATTTTAATTCATCAACCTTGATTCCTTTAAAATGTAGGGCACCGTTAGAAAACAGAGATTTTGAGAAGTCAAGCTATTTTGAAGAAAAAAGTTCTCATGAGAAAAAAATAATTAATTTTGAGAGAAAAAACTTTGGAATATTACAAAGAAAGGTAACTGTATAGTATTTATTGAGGTAAGGCATAACACATTTATATTTCATCCACTCAATCTATAGTTAGCAGCCCTTTTCCTTAATATTATGACTTCTTATGATGACCTTTTCTTTATGGAATATTGTGAATTTTTTTCAACTTTTCATATCTGTGGCCCTTTGACTCTAACACTAATAATGGCTTGATAAGATGGAGATGTTTGGCAGTGTGACTGCTGACATCACATCTATTTGCAGCTATTTTCCCTCTCGTACTCACCCCATAAAATAAGTGTTGCTGCTCCCTCAACACAGCAGAAATACACCTCCTGCAAATAGCCCTCACCTCACCTCATCTGCTCCTTCCAGCCTCCCCGTGATCTGCTTAGAGAGCAGGTTACATCACACTGAAGCACCTCCTGTTCTTTCACCTGAGCTCTCCACTTGTGTGGTGTTTCAGAACAAAGCGCAGAGCGGCTTGCTGAACACACAGCGATCTATATGAGCTCATTGTTTCTAAATGGACACATTGTCCTGTGTCGCTCCTGTATCACCAGGCGGCATGTCCCGTCCCCCCCGCCCCCCGGTTTCTGTCTCTTATCCTCCCTCCCATCGTTCCGCAGTCTGCAACTTTACAAATGACCCGCTTCTGTTTTTGTGTGGCTGCTGTCGCTGGGCCTCTGGGCTCAGATGTAGTACAATAAGTTCAGTCTTCAAGGAGATGAGGAGAAAGTAAGGAACCGTCTTTGTCACCTGTGGCCATCTGTCGAGACAAAGGCAGACAGCCGGTGTGACGAGGTACACATGTGATCTGGTCTGCCACAGTTCCACACATTCTGATTTATGATATATGTAGGAAACCAAATATTCAAGGTCGAAACTTTACACAGGAATTGGAAATAACTAAGATACAATATTTACCAAATACATATAACCATGAAACTTCCCCTGTTGATTATTTACATAAAGACAATTCTGTTTTGCATTACAAGTTTTCTGAAATGTTATGTTTAAATATGCAACTGAGGCATTATTTAATTCTAATATTTAAGATGTGCTAATACAGAAATGTGAACATTGGATAAAGCCAGGTTCAAACTTCTTGTTTCATTTCATATTAGAGTCAAAGGATATTGGATGGATAGTAGAATCAGAAAATCAGAAAACCTTTATTCGTCCCACAGCGGGGAAATTTACAAGGCTTTGTTATGTGCATTTTAAACACATTTTAAACTAATTTTAAACTAATATAGGTTCACTTGAACTTTCTATCAAAATAAGAGATAAAATCCTGGTCGACTTTGTTTGGTACTCCTGACCTAACGGGAAGGTGGCAGAGGGCAACAGGATCTCAAAACCACACCTTTCTTAAACTATTAAAAAAAGGTGACATATACAGTAAAGCACGCAAATGTTCCATCTCAGAATAAATCAAATATGGCAGATCTCTTGTTTGCAAAAAGGTTTTAAAAGAGACACAAAACTCCTCGTAGATGAGATGACCTGCGTAGCACACAGAGCGTGCAGCATGTACAGTGAAAGCATGTGTGTTACCTGAGGAAAGGGGGCTGTTCTCACCCTTGTGGGAACTGAATCTGCTGGGGATTGTACACGGCTGTCAACCAAGAATTTCAGGTCTGGAAGCCTTCAATAAAGCCAGTCCAGCAGGTCTGGGCCAGAGGTGAGCGGCTCCCCTCCCATCAATCTGCTGCTTTTGAAGGTTCAACCTTCAATTACGGGTAAATTTCTCTTCCACTCCGCTTCAATCCTCTTCAGCTGTTTTTCCGTCTCTTCGACAGTTTGTCACATTAAGTGGTTTGTGTTGAGTCTTGTTGAAGATTTTAAAGTGTCCACTCTTTTTTTTTAATTTTTTTTTTTAGCAGGATTAACTAAACACTTAATGCATGTGCACTCCTAAAAATAGAAGATATGATCTTCTAACCAGCTGCAGGAGTATTTTGAGCTCCTAAAAATAAGTAGGGAACTGGGACGAAGCGGTTTTGCACTTGAAATCTGTCTGTGTTGGCAGGACGTGGCCCACTTAGCAGAACCAGGCCTCCATGTTCACTTGTGTCGGGTTTAAACAACAACTAGAGGCACTACAATGCCTGAGAAGACTAAATGTATACAGCCGGTTTTAAAAGTAAAGCAAGCAGAGGTCGCACTGAAGAATCCCATACAGTAGATTAAAGTGTGTGTGTGTCAGGGCAGCCTTTGATGTGTGACCCGTGTGACGCCTGCTGGGTTACAAGCCGCGGGGAGCCTTAGAGGAGAGCGGCAGCTGCTGTTGTCATCAGGAGCTTTACTGAGCCACATCAGTGCCCTGTACACACACTGTGTTCACGTGCATGCTATGTTTTCATTGTAACCTGATTTAACATTCCGATCATTACATTTGTCATGTAAACACTGTTGTCGCTTACAGAGTAAACATAACCAGATTGCTGCGACAAAGCTGAAATACTCATCAGTCTTATGAACTGCTGTGGAGCACATGCTGTACAGTGCTGTACAGAACTAAGGTATTTAAAACATGCTGGTGATGCGGAAAGCTTTTAGTTGAATTGTGACGTGTGATACAAGTCTGTCTCCTTCAAAATGACATTCTCATACAACTCGTTCACTCTTTCACAGCGGTGGACAGTAACTAAGTATATTTACTCAAGCACTGTGCTTAAATACAATTCTTATACTTTTGAGTAATTTCATTTCCAGCTACTTTATACTTCTTCTCCACTACAATTCTGAAGAAAACATTATATTTTTTACTCTACGACATTACAAGGTAGTTACAAATCATTTATCATTATTATTAACATGATAAGATAAACTAGATAATAACATATTATTATTATTATTATATAGATAATTATAATAACAATAATAATAATAATAATAAAATGAGCTCCACCCTTAACAGCTGTAACATTGAAGGGATGAGCACATGAATGCGTCATTAAAATCCAATATTATAATATACATTATTACAAAGCGCCGCGACTGAGTGCTTTTCTTACATTATTTGTTATTATTATTTCATACTTTGTTTGGTTTGTACTCTTACCTGTCCAGATACAGACATTTTATTCAAACTATTTCATAAAATATAGTATTCTTGAGGTGTTTTGCTCACCAGTCACATCACAAATTCAAGGGTCAGCTCTGCACTGTGTGAATTTTGAAAAATTGGTGTCATTCTCCTTTAACAGTCCCGGTGTCCTTTAGGCAATCACCATAAATCTTGCCGCTGTGACTTAACTTATTGCCCCCTGCAGAGCATGTATGCAGATTTATCTCCTTGTGTGTTTTGGGAGACTTCTTAAAACTTAAAGGACGCTGAAGTTACCACAGAAAAACAAACAGCCTTGTTGGTCCAGATGACCTCATTCTGACCCTGCAAACTTGTGAATATTGTTGTGTGGGTGACAATATGTGAATAGGTGACGTCACATGTTTCATGATGTCACATGTACAGGAAGGGTTTAACTGAGTAAACAGTGACAGCAGTGTGTGTCATTAGGGAAGCACATTGTGAGGCTGTGTCTGCTCTTCTTACTGTGATTGATTTTGTTAGGGCTCGAGCACATTGCTTTTCTAATTCTTATTTTATGTCTTTTAGTGAAAGAAGAGCTGCTTGGGATACTCGTAAACTCGTTGAAATTTGGCACAGACTTCACACTTGAAAATAGATATCTGATATGGGTCTTGTGTGGCCTAATAGCGTCCCCTGACATTTTTCAAACTTAAAGCCCCATCTTAAACTTTCATCTTCTGAATTATAGTAGAAGAAAAGCGTCCTGGAGGTGTACCGTAAACCAGGTAGGGGTTGTGTACAAAACAAGACATTTGAGGACGTCATCTTGAGCGTTAGGAAACACTGATTTTCGGACATTTTCTAGACCAAACAACTAATAAATGAATCGAGAAAATAATGGACAGATTAATCGACAATGCAAATAACCGTTAGCTGCCGCCCAATCTTCTCATGTAACATGTAACTATTACTCTAAAACATAACAGTTTGGTGTTTAAGGTTAGGCTGAAAACATTATTTCAATTAAATTACCTCACAACACTTAACATGTATTTATTTATTTTTTACAAATCATGTAGATCATGCTGGTGGGAAACGAAGCCCACGTGTTTGGAGTTTTAGTTACAGTATGTAACCCAACGTGCTGCTACAACATGTATGAAGTCATTTTGTTTGTGTTGTGTATACATGTGCTCTCTCCTTTTAGCTTTACCTCAATAGATATGATTAGAACCATCATGTCTTTTTCTTTTTCTCATGGGAAAAATGATAGCAAATGACGCACACCGACACACACACACTTCTAATCCCAGCTCTCTGTAGTCCCACAGTTGGACGGATGATGTCATTCACCTGTTGTGCCGCAGGGCGACAAAGGCTCTTTTGTGCCTGTGAAAACACTCACACTCACACACACACACACACACACACACACACACACACGCACGCACACACACACACACACACACACGGACTCACTTTTCTTCCTGTGTGTGGCTCACGTGAGCAGAGCAGTTTGAATTGAATGCACATGTGGCTCCTCTCTGCAGGGGGAACCGGGGCATTTATCATTTGTTTGCCGTCTCATTCATCAAGCCTGGAGAACAGTAAGAGCTGCTGTGTTGTCACAAAGTCACCTCTCACTTTGTAAGTCCAGTTAACTAGACGGATCGGGCCAGGTCAGGAGGAGGTCGACTTGAAGAATTTGGGTTTGTAAATGAGACATCTGTCTGCCTGAAAACTGCAGAGCCCACTGTAAGAGAATGTAAAGTCTGGACAGCTAGGCAGCGTACAGCGGAGTAAATCTACCTTTTCTAGCCACCTCTTAACTGCAGCGACAAGGAAAAAGTTTATATTTCATAAAGCCCATAAAGTTACACTTAGTAAGTCATATTCTTACATTAACAATGGATCAAATCAAATCAAATCAAATCAAGTTTATTTATATAGCCCAATATCACAAATTATACATTTGTCTCAGTGGGCTTTACAGCCTGTACAAGGTACGACACCCTCTGTCCTTAGACCCTCACATCGCACAAGGAAAAACTCCCTAAAAGAAACCCCACAATTAGTGGGGGAAATATGGAAGAAACCTCAGGGAGAGCTGATCAAATGACAACGTGTCATTTAAAAGGTGTCACTTATAGAGACAAACCCACAGAAAACTAACTCTGAGTTAGAAACTAGCTAGTGAACATAGTGGAGCCTTTAGTTGCTAAACAGTCCGATATTTCCCACAGGAGTCAAAAGGAGAGTAAATATTGAAGTTAGAGTCATCAGGAGGCCACACACATGACTCTAAATAAATGCTGCATGACTACTGGATGTATATCAGGCCCCTCTCACACACGCAGTCTTTCCCTGAAATGTTCAGGAACATTTCTTGCATGAGGCAAAGATATGACTGAGAACAGCCTGCTATTACTGACAGTGAGAATGTGTGCCTCCACGTACAGCACGCTAACACACAGACACACACGTCTACCTACTGGGTAGAGAATTTGTGTTCGGACGGAGAAGGGAAGATGGAGTTAATAGTTAATATTTTTTGCCCTGGTGGCCCCAAGAAGGTTAAACTGGCCACTCACTGTTTCCTTCTGTAAAGGTGCTCTGATTGTGTCCTTTACATGGACCCATTGTGTACTCCTTTGCCCTTTTTCAAGAGGTGATTGTATCTGTTGTTGATATTACGAGAAGGACAAATGAGGGCATGATCATCTCCTGTTGTAAAAATCACACCTGCCCTATCAAACTGTGACATCACTTTAAAACACAACAGGTGCAAAGATATGACTGAGATGAGATTAGCCTGCCATTACCTACAGTGGGAATGTGTGCCTGCACGTACAGCATGCAGTCACAGAGACACGCACGTCTACCTGCTGGGTAAACACCTGTAGGCACTTCCACATGGCAGAAACAGAAGCTTCTCTAAATCTACTGAACTCTGAACGTCCAATACGGATGTCTCATACGTCTCGTTTCAGCTTTTGGTTGATACAACATGCCCATCATCAGTATGCCCCTCCGTTTATGTCAATATCTTTTACAAAGTGAATTTAGTCCAACATTTCACTCATGCACGTCTGAGAAAACAGTAAGCAGAGTAACAAAGGTTGAAGTGTGAGATTGCGGTTTTATTGACCTTCTGCAATTCTGTGCACCAAGTGATTAAAAAAAAATATACACAGTCATATCTTAATGCTGACGTCTTCCTTGGTTATGGATGATGTCAGGGTCCCCTGGGTGTCCCTCTGCTGGTGTGTGGGTGCTGGTATGGAGTTGGGTGACTTCATGCTTCACTGCGGTCCTCCTCCTCCTCCTCAGTATTGCTCACATGTGAGCCAGCAGGCCGAGGTTTAGATCAGCTGAAAGGTATGAGCTCATGTAAACTGCAGCTCCAGCCAATATATTAGCCTTTAGGTGCGGCGTAATGGTGGGCTAATCCAAACACTGATAGTGAAGGACCACCCTCTTATGTGAGAATCTGCCAGAGCTCTGCCAGTAAATTGTGGGGGGGTGGGGGGGGGAGACTGACCAATGTGCTCCCTCTCTGTTGCAGGGCAGGATAACAGCTCCACAGGGCCTGGTTAGTTCTCTCTAAACTACACTTTAATCAGTGCACAGAGGAGCTCCTAAAGTTTGGCCTCTTTTGCAAACACTAAAATGAGAATCGAGCCTGTTTCCATCAGTGGGTTTGAAATGAAAAAGCAGGATTCCTAAACATTTCCATCTACAAAATGTTGGCCTGTATGCTTTCATTTTAATGTGCTTGCTAATGGCCAGTGACTTATACTAAGTGCTAGTGAACACATTCTTTATCAAGAGGGTCTAATGTGGCATTCGACTTTTCAAGTGTCTTTGTCAGGCAAATCACATAAATTCGACATCACTGTTTGTGTAAGTAAAATATCTATTTAGTGCTATTCTCATACAGCTTTTCCATATATAAGTTTAAAAACTGACAGAAACCATGAACATTTCTTGTCCAGGGCACTTCAGTGTTTCTCAAAACATCTTTTGTGTAAGAGGCTTGGAGGTGACGTTCCTGTTTGTCTGCTCTGTGTTTAACCAAGTGAACAGCCTGCACTTGAGAAGTTAAAGTATGTTGGAGGAGATAGCAGCCTCTCACAGTCCCACCATTTATTTTACCTTCAGAGCAGGAAGAAAAGGTTTCAGTGTTGGAGGGGAAACTGCTCTTATCTCGTTTGTGCTCTTATCTCACTGGGCCAAAGGCTAACAGGTTTCACAGCAGCCGAGCTGAGCGGCCCTGAATGAGACGCGTTACACTGCGAAACAACAACAACACATCAATCTGTTACTGCTGATCACAACCTTGTCTACCTTTTTTAAAGTCCAACTGAAGTTAAAATAGTAGTTTTGTTTTCTTTTGTTTCAATTTACACTGTTAACCACGAAACTGCGACTGTAATCTGGGAGAAAATACATACAACATAACAACATTGTATGGGAATGTAAATTTGTAGGAGACAGGGTTGAATTCAATCGGTGCAATATCTCTGTTGTTGGGCACGGAAAAAAAGTTTGTAATATCGTCGACATTTCTACAGACACTGCAGGCAGTCAAGTATGGAGCTTGTTTTTGAATGTGAGAGCATGCCTCCTTGATTTCACGTTCAAATTTTGTAATGCTTTCCCCCGAAACCATGCGCTCCCACTCAAATAGCCCTGCTTGTGCTTGGATTTGCTCTGCTTCTGCTCAAACTGCATGCTTGCGCTCAGATATATTACTGCTGACTGGTGCTCAGCTGTTTGAATGGATGACAACACCTCTTACTGTAGCAGCCCCCCTCTGACGCATATCTATCATATCTATCAGGCTGATGAGCACTGATAACGACGATTTAAAAGAATGGGGGCAATAACACTGTGTCTGTTAAACAACTCATGCATCTCATTGTTCACAGGAGAAGGCAACACAGAAGACTTTGCCAGTTGTTGCACCCACATACAACCAAATACAACAGAATGACTCATGTTAGTGTTTTCATTTTACAAAACTGCCCTGCATCACAATGTTGCAGCAGTTGCTACACAACAATACCTGTGGGTGTCAAACCAGCCCCATATTATGACTCATTCTGTCAAACTACAGGTTCAACCTGATGTCAGGGTGTTTTCTTGGGTCTGAATCACAATGTAAAGGTTTGTTCTCCAGCATGTTTGTATTTGGTCCCCTAAGGTGCACATTGTCTGACTACAAGTTACTAGACTGGAGTCACACTGACTCAGATAAATACTAACTTTGATCACAGCAGGTGTTTTGTGTTTGACTGACGGGGAACACCTCCAGTGACATCACTCACCCCCCCACCCCCTCCCACACACACAAGTGGGACAAATCTGAAAACACTGTTACAATGTCACAATAAAAGTATTACTGATGATGCTGATGTTAATGTCATTTTCACTCAGGTAACGGCAAACCTCTGTTTAAAGTCCATGTTTTTTAATGTGTTGTTTATAGGTTTTTGTCATTAAAAAGGAATGTGTGTGAAGAAAATATGTGTGTGTTTGTTCTTGAAGCACCTAAAGAAAAGGTTTCAGCGGGGGGTTGTTCATACAGTAGCGGGCCACTGCTGTGATAAGCCTCAGTCTAAGTGTCCAGTTTGTTTTTAGGCACTGGGTTCACAGCAGGCTGCTATTGATAGAGGCTGAGCGCTTTGGAAATGAAAAGTGCATTTGAAGCCCCCTTATGAAGCTGCATTCCTCACTAATCCAAAGGAGATCTGCACTGCAAGGCCCTCCGATCTCCCCAGGCAGGGCAGAAAAAACAGACAGGGAGGGCTGAAGCGAGGGGAAAGAACCCGAGTTAGAGAGTGATTCATTAGCCTCGTATGTGTTGTTAATGTCAGGTAAGAGCACATATCCAGGAAGTTCTCAGGAGCAAAGAAAAACACTTGCTTTTAACTTGACAGCCATCTAACCTTTATTTAGCTAAACATGGAAATCATGGAAATAATCACTGGAATTAGTGTAGCAATGTATTCATTATGGAAAATACAATCTATATCTGAAGTCATAATATAACATGGATGCTTAATGGGAGTGAAGTCAGGACTTTAATTCTCAACAAACACATTTATTGTATTTCCTTGTATTTCAAGATAAATGTCTTTACCTCACTGTGTACGAGTAAAGAAAACCAGATATCTGCTCATCATTAATCCTTCTTCACCATCAGGCATGTGAGCCTCACTGTGAATTGACTGTGGACATACTGTGGAGATAGTCCCCTGTCTAAACCCATAAACACATTCCAAACGTAAAATCTCTCGACAAATTGCTCACAGTTTTTTGCTTTAAGGCCAAGAGTTCAGTGAACCGGGATTCAGACTTTAGTGGAAAGAGCCGCCCTAATGGCTGTGACACAGGATCCCTGCTTTTATCTGTTTCGGCTCATTCTTTCCATCTCAGCCCACCCTAACGGTGATACTCCTGCCGCATGTGATGTTGACACTGCAAAGCCCGCCTTTGATTTTCTGTCAAAGTGGGTCAAAAGACAACACACAGGCTGAGGACGGAGAGGAGGGGGGAGGGCGGCGAGTGTTCGTGGAGGGTCTGGAGGCATGCTGAGGGAGGCAAAGACAAGAAGAAAACTGAGGGGTAACTGACTTTTTAGTGCTAAAACGTGATCTACCCCCTCTGCAGCTCATCCCGAAGCTGGCCTCTCTTGTCACGGGGTGCAAATGGCCACGTAGACAACGCAGTTGAACATGAAGCCACCCAAGCAGCAGCCATGCAGCTTTTTAAAACCCCGAGTTCAGCTTGATCCATCTGCAAACAGATGACACTCCTGTGAACAAAGCCGGGAGAAAGAGATGAGCTTTTTCAAGCCTTCAAAGCCTGTAATACAAGGAGCTCATGTGAAAACACTGTAAACTGTAAATGTAAACACTTTAACTGACGTCCTGTTCTACAGTGACCCGGTGTGCGTGACACAGACAGGCACAACAGACCAACTTACTTTGCGTTCTATAAAAGAAATCACCTTACAGATACAAAGTTGGTCTGATCATTACCAATCATTTAAACCCACTTTTAAAAATCATCCAGTGGGTATTTGCATGTTTCTTTATCTTGATCGTTAAGTACTGTGGGTCAAAATGTTATCAGCAATAAGTCTTTTTCAGCTGTATGACGGGGGCCCTGCCTGCGCTGAGAATGCTGACACAAGAGAAGAGTGCAACATTTGAAAGTAGTTCAGTGCAGAGCTTTAGGAAAAGCTCTCTCAGCGCTTTTCACTAAGCCTCTCTAAAAACCTCCCTGGCTCCTGCACCTACAGTGCTGTTGTATAACCTTTACACTCACCAGAACACATGCACACACACACACACACACACACACACACACACACACACACACACACTCAGTTGAACCATGTGGCAAAGAACCCTTTGAGGGGGGTTTTTGGAACAAGGGAAAGCCTATTTTTGAAAGTCATCCACCACAGGACTCAATTAGCACTTCATCTAAAGGCCGGAGCCCGGGGTCGATGTGTGCTCCCTCCCTTCCCGTGTTTCCTGAGGAAAAGCTCAAGTGAGTTGACTGCACAGCGGTGGTCTAGGCCTTTCTTTTCGATCCAGCTCTCTTGAACAGACCCCACAGCTTTGACTTCTTCTTCTACCTTTTCCCCTCTTGTTCTTGAGGCTTCAGACAGTGTTGTTGGCCTGACTGCGCCTCCTCCATCTTTACTCACTCTTACGCTATGATTTCCTGCACGCTGTCCTGAAAATAGCCCACATTTGGCTCACGGACGTGCTGAGCCTTTGTCTCTATTTACTGCCAAAAATCCCATATGTTTAAGCTGTACAAGTGCTGACTTGTTTTCCTTCCCTCTGTCTGTAATGTCTGGCATTTGGTAGGTTTTGGTGGAACTTGTCCAAAGAGGATTGTGCAGACATTTTTAGCGCAGAAATCAGACTCGTAACTTTGGAACTTTGAATTTCGTTCCATGCAATACTCCCTTCTTTCCCTCGTTTTAGCGTAATGTCTGACGGCAAAGGGCTCAGAGCATGCCAGAAGCTACTAAACTGAAAAAGAAGAGCCAAACATGCACTTTACATTGCTTGGTCAGTGTTTTTATTCTACACTTTTTTTAAATAAAGGCTAACAATATAACATTATATTTAGACAACATGAAGTCTTCAAAGTTTCCTCATGGTGCACATATTTTGCCTGGCAAGTCTGCAGAAGTAATTAGACATTGTGACCTGTGGATGAAGAATCAGCCTAATACAAGCAGGCAGAACTCATTTCCTATCTTACTTGAGAAATGAAAAAAGGGAAATGGAGATCATTTCTATGAACGGAGCCATTCAAATGTATCTCAAGTGATTTATTCACTGAGGACAAAGTTGTACAAGCACTGGCTTCTTGCTGGGCAAGTTCTGCATGTTTACACACTCAGATCCAGATCCTTGCTGTGCTGTTGCTATCCTGTCTGTGTGAGTTTTCACAGATCCTTACACTCTGTGTTGTTTTGCTCTCTGTGTCTCTCCTTTTTTGCAGTCGTGTGTGTGCCGACTCTAATCTGGCCAAGCTCAGCATTATAATGTGTGTTTTTTGGGATTCTCTCTCTTTCATGCCCTCTTTGCAGCAGAAGTCGACTTTTTCCCTTTGGCTGCAGGAAGTGTGTGTGTCCTTGCTGTAAATATATCAGTTGCTTTCTCTGCAGGTCGAGGTGACCTCTGACCCCTACACTCTGACCTGCCAACTGCACACTCTCTCCCCCCTCACGCACACACGTAGCCTTTGTTCATTCATCGGGGGTCACAACCTCCTATTTGTGTGTGTGTGTGTGTGTGTGTGTGTGGGGGGGGGGAGTATTCTAGGCACTGCTGCGTCCATTAAGCCTGCAGGAGTGCATTATGGGTTGTCCCAAAGTTACCCCTCCAACCCTCTGCCTGCACACTTCACCTCACCTCGCCGTGGCTCTCATGATTCACAGGGATATAATGAGGGGCAATTACCTCTGATTTAGCCTTAACACGAAACCGTAACACCTGCCAAACAACGCTGGTAGATAATAGCAGGATATAGCAGCTAAGCAAAGCTCAATGTACTTTTATTTTACTGGTAGTGCTCCAGTGTAAATATTATAATTAACTGTCAGGAGACTCTTTCTCCATAAGCACCATTTGAACACGTGTTGTCAACAAGATTTGTTATTTTCGTTGGATTATTAAAAGTTTGTCCAAAGTTTGTTTTGATTTTCGAGTACAGGTATCAAGAAGACCAGACGAACATGAACTCTCAAACACATTTCCACTTTTTAAGTTATTGCATCCATTAGTTTTGTTTCAAGCATTCAATGACAGCAGCACAGGCAGGTAACCAGCTGGGGGGCTGGAGTTGTTTGCTGTCACTTCTCCCACCTGTAATTTAAGCGCTCCATATGTTACTCCATGTTACCCCCAACGTTACTCTGCACATGTTGTAACTCAGATTCATGGAGTGAGGTTCATGAAAGAAAGTCTGATGCTAGCTAGACTCCTCTGAATACTTTACAAACAACAGCATGTAGCTTGCGAAAGCTTGAGACTCAGCAGCAGGTGTAAATAACATGAACAAAAAGTAATGTCTTTGTTGTTGCATGCAATCTTTGGGAACCCGCGGTGATGAGTGTGTGTTAGTTTTTGTGCATCTGTTCGTGCCAGTTGTGTAATGACCTGGCAGGCAGAAAGTACAGCTTCATCTGATAAGCTGCATTACTCCATACCGTCTCCTGATCCCCCCCCTCTCTGACTTCACCCTCCTGATTCCTATTGGAGGCTGTAAACCAAGCAGCGAGCTCAACTCCCTGCACTAAATCCTCCCTTTGTGAGCCGCTGAAGCAGGTGAGCCAGAGGTACCATTTGTCTGTCGTTGCAAAGATTGTGACCTGCCAAAATAACTGTGCAACAATGGCCTCCTTCACAGAAAGCCTGGAGCGGAGCGTGGAAGCAGAGCAGAGAGGCAGGTAACAGCACATGGAGCTCATATTTAGACAATGCTCTAATGTAGTTTTATAACATCACAGCTTAGTTTGGTGATCACGTCAAAAACATGTTCCTGCATTAATGGCTCTGCAAAAATGTGTTTTCAACTTTTCAATCTGCCAACATTTCACGTAACATTAAAGGTCTGCACCAGTGGTTTGCATATTTTGGTCTATTCACTACTAATCAAATTTACATTACCTTAGCAGGGTTAGGTCAAGTGAAACCATTTTACAAACCAGGGAACATTGTTTTATAAATGTAAATGTATTCTGTCTACTATTCCAAGCATCCATTGGTTTGTTCGTTTCCATACGATATGAAAACTTAAAAAAAAAAAAAAAAAAAAGGGTTTTCATCCTGTACAGAAACCAATGGCTGCCTGCAAAAGTATTAACATACATGGTTTGAAGTTAAGGAACTTTGTGAATTTGATTTTAAATTTGCACATACATTTCTTTGACATTTCTCTTTTAGCAGTTTGGAGGCATAAGAATAAGAATAAGAAAAATATTGACACATCCAGACACGGAGCAACACGAGCATTTACTTGAAGCCTTGTTTCTAGCCGTGAGTGAAATTCACCCTTCTTTTAGATAAAAAATATCTGGCTCTTTTTTCACTTTTAGGACTTTTCATCTACATTGGCTTGATGGAGCATGTTGGAAGTCGAATGGTTCCAGCATGCCAAAAGAAAAGCGCTTGAAGTTAAGTTCTGCAGAATTGAAAACTGTTAGTTTGCACAACATGAGTTTGTGAAGATGGTCGAAGGTGGTGAAGAAGGTTAATGTGTCCAATGTTGCATTTGCCAAAAGTACAAATGAACATGCACGAGATGAGATGAAGAAGAAATGATAATAAAATACAGAAACAGAATCTTGTTTTCAACAACGGAAAACTCAAACTAGTACACAAATTGCCTTTGGGTTTCGCTGTGTGGGTCCTTGCGTCAGTTGAGATTTTTGAGGTGAATGCATCGGCTTTTCCAAACCACACTTACCCACAAAGCCCTCTGCACATGTAGAGGCAGTACACGTGTGTCATTAAAGAAGCATACTAGCCTTGAGCAGCTTTTTTGTATTGACTTTTATCCCCACATGCCATTACCCTATTTCTTCCCTGCCTCTCTCTGTTGTAAACTACAAAACCCAAAAATGTCAAAAGCAATTATTGTCAAACTAATGTAGTGTTTGGTGGATCAAATAAAAGACTTTTTGTGGAGGTTGGCAACTCTGAAGACTGTCTGAAAACCCTTCCCTCTGTGAAAGGAATAGCATCCCCTGGCTATTTGGAAGCAACAGGAGACAATAACTTGCATTTCTTCTTCAGCCTGAACTGTGATCCAAACCTCGTCACTCTGGTCTTCACTGTTCATTTTAAACACACGTGGCTCTGCAGAATGAATGTCTAGGAATCCTCCCAAACCCCAGTCGGTTGGCTCTAACAATCTCTGTACTCTGTGTCCTCTTTTATGGAGCACACACACACACACACACACTCCCTCTCTCCTCGTCCTCCCCACCGTCCTCCCTCAGGTCCTCAGTTAGTGCGGCTTGGCGCTCTGACAGACGGAGCTCATGCAGCACTGAACAATGGCTGGCGTCCGACACGCTCCGGCAGACTGCGGATCACGAGATGGAGTAAACCCGACAGGCATTTTTTGCGCATGTGTGTGTAAGCGGACGTTTGTAAAGCTACTGAATATGCTCGTGTGCTAGCATGTGTGTGGGTGCTGAACTCCGTCCCAAAAGGGTTGTCTAAGTGCGGCTCGTCGATCCAACACGACCGCAGCACCGTCCGTTTCTCACTGGAATTTTCTCTTCGGGCAGCGGCTCTGTCTGACAGTCTGAGACCTCCATCTGAAAGTCATAAAGATATTGCTCGTACTCAGCCTGCACATGAGCGAGGCAACATGCCTCAAACACATCACCAGGGACTGTCTGTGCCTTATTCTTGTTACTTATTCAAAGGTCCACATATTTACCTCTACTCTCATTCATCTTCCCAGAAAACAACTCCTGATTTATAATGCCTACTTCAGATCAGAGGTTGGTCCTGGGAACCCCGACTCCAGAGGCCTCCATGTTTCCAAGAGAGATGAATAAACAGCATACAGGCAGCAGCTCACGTCGGGTTGTGCTGAACATGCATGATATTATAAGTGAACCCTATAGCATATATTTAACTTCACAATTAAAGAGAAGGCGACTCTTACGAGAAAACATAATCTCGAGAGCGTTCATGATCAATCCCTGCTTATAAATAAATATCTACAAAGGACAAAATTCTCCTGTATATCACAAAGTGCATCCATGGCACACACGCGGCTAGAAAATGATGAAATAAAATACAAATGTTGTGCATGGAAAAATGAAAGAACTCCACTGCCCTCCCAAAAAATCTGGCCCACCTCCCTTTAGCACAAAGAAAAAAACACAGCCCTCCCCCTTCTTCTGATTCCGCTCTAATAATGTTCATTTGGCATCATCTTGTGAACTCATCATCTTGTGTCTGTCAGTGAATGTCAGTGTGTCAATTACAGTAATCCATGTGTGTATGCATGTTTGTGTGCGCGCATATGTAGCTGTGTAGCTGCTGCTGATCTAAGCTCCTTTACACACTCCTCTCTGTTTTTCTTTCCCTCCACCACTCTGCATAAACACGGTTTGCACTAATAAGTCTGACGCAGCCCAGTTTAATTGGACTTTCATTTCCTAAGCAGGGGAACCACACACACACACACACACACACACACACAACCACACACACACACAGACTCAGCACTGGTTCAGGGGTTATTTATATGACCTCCTTTCTAATGCATGCAGCAGACACGTTTAAAGGCACTGGCAGCTCCACATGGTAAAGTGACTTACAGCAGCCATGAAAAGATTTGGTTTCCTGCTCCTCTGAGAGCAGCTAATGGACCCATATATCTGGCACATCAAACACACACACACACACGTACGTCTTGTACGGTGGTTATATGCCACACCACAACACCCACTGAGAGCTTTCTCTCTTTTCACCCACCGTGTCTTTTTCCAGCCTGAGCTTCCAGTTCGATCCAGCAGCACCCGCCCCCCCTTGTTGGCCCCACTGATGTGCCAGCAGCCCTGGATGTCACGTACCCCGGTGCTGGGTGTGTCCAAAATGTAATCTCGAGAATGGACGGGACAGTGGCTGGTAATGAAAACAAAAACTGTCAAACAACTGTAAAACAATAGAGATAGAGAGAATTTTCTGGACTTTATGTGTGTGTTGTTGATATCTTCAGCCAGAGGGGTTGAGGTATTGTACACAGAGTTGTTGCCACTGTAGACTTCATGAATCTATCCCCTGTTAGCGTAATTCAAGATGAAGTATAGTCGGTACAACCAACAAGAGCAGCTTCTCTTCTGGTGCAGCAGTAAAAAAAGTCTCGTATGAAGCTTTCCGGATAAGCGATTGGCTAAACATTTTATTATTGAAATTAAATGGATGTATTTGTCCTATATTTAACAAAGATATAGAGAAATATTCTCCATAAAACACTTTTAATTTAGAGATGAATTCATCCACCACTACAGAGACAAACATCTTCTCCAGCTACATTCACTGCAAGCAGGCTGGATTTGAATCATTCGGGAAATTAAACTTCTAGTTCTGTATCAGACCTTTCGCTATAAAAAAATAAGGATAATTTCCCAGGTTCAAACATATGATGGAATAACATTTTAATGACTTGTGTAACAAGAACATTTTATATACCTGGAGAGGTGTGTAACTCTTTTTTTTTTTTAAAGATTATTTTCTGTTGCACAGTGGACAATCTTTCAAAGGGAACGCCTCTTATATTGGAATTCGAGGTGATATTGTGACACTGAAAAACATTTTATTGGAATTTTTTCATATTTCGTCTACTAAAATATGCATCACGTTCTCCTGCGTCTACGCGCGCGGCGCTTCCCCTGCAGGCGGCTAATGTTCGCTCGGTATGCTAACTATGGATACAACCAAAAAAAGAAAAGTCTCGGAGGAAAATAGAGTTTAATACATTTGGTTTCACTGCCAACGATGCTGGCTTACCCGTGTGCTTGATATGTGGCGAGAAATGAGCAAAAAACACGTTGAAAGACATTTTAAGAACAAACGTTGCATTAGCTGAAAAGTACCGAGCTGGAGATGCGCGAAAAAGAGCGATTTCTGAACCGCTGCTGAAAGCGGAGGAGAGTAAATATACTCTGAAGAAATGGAGGAAGTCTTCAAACTCAACGACTGCTGTTAGTTCTGTGGAGATAGTGAGGCGGGGGAAACATTCACACATGGAGGATACAGGAAAGAATCACTGTG
>CALSBV010010890.1:16436-21436 GCA_943590825.1 Bovichtus diacanthus | reverse complement strand
GAACATAGTGGAGCAGTTAGCCACCAAAGAGACAGATATTTTTCTCAGGAGAACAAAACGAAGCTAAAAGAGAGTGAATATTTGAGTTGCATTCATCAGGTGGACAAAAACATAGCAATAACAATAGCTTCTTATTTGGTCAGCGATAAAAATGACCTTCAATTCAGCTTGAGGATTTAGTGCTTTTTGGATTACTTTGTTTATTTCAGTCCTGAGCATCAGAGACGAGATGAGAGGAGAAATGTCCTGTGACGCCATTAGTCACCAGGCGGAACACTGAAACAACAGTAGGTTACTGAGGTGATTGGATACTGATCAAAGCATTGTTCTATGTTACTGATCAGCTGAAAATGAGACCAAAGGGAAGAAGCTCAGGAGTGTCTAAAAATACTGCAGTGGGTAAAGTATTTGGACCAGAAGTAAAAATTTGAAAACCAGTTTTACATTCAGCACTGCCAAACCTTTGCAAAACGGTTTTACAAATGGAAGCTGTTGTGCTTCTAATGTCCCATCTGTCCACATGTTTGGTACAATTTGTGAGTTCAGTGCGTTCTCATCAAATAGTTCTCAAAGAATAAATTGATATTGAAGGTTTAAGTATATTTAGTGCTGCAAAATCCATTTTTTCGTAAACTTAGATTAGACATAGTTCACAGTAGTTGTACAGAAAGTACTGGGGAGATGTGTGCTGGGTCTTTGATCAATTTGCACCCAAAATCTGAATGTAATTATTGGTTGATTTATGAAGTAGCAGCTCATTACGCAGTCAGCGCCTGGTTTTCCCTCTAGGCATTCTGCTACCTCATTAAAATCCTGGTTCAGAGTTTACATGGTCAAGACATTTGGTTTCTATTTGGTTTGTATTGCAAAACCTACCTACGTGTGTAAACTGATAAAAGGAACATGTTAACACCTCTAATGATTACAGAAATATGTGGTGTGTGATGACATGTGCAAAATGATATTCCCGCTACAGTAGTCCTTCACTATGTTTTTAGTTAGAGAAACCTTCTTGTGTTGACGGCGTTGATGTGGGATGGTGTTTGGATGTCATAACATTTTTGTGATTTATTCACCGTAGCAACTTAAGTATCAGTAAGAGCCTTTTATAAGTAAAAGTACTGTATATAAGAAGTGGACACAGTCACCCGTCGGTTTGTACGGTCGTACAGTTTTGAAGCCTTGTGTTTGGCATTATGGCCGTCGCCATCTTGGTTTTTTGGAAGCAGGAGTGACACAAGAGGGTGGAGCTGAGTAAACCCGAATGCTGAACAAGACATTTTTAGAAGACCAAACATGTTAAAATGAACTTTGATAAACTGAAAACACTGTTCAGGGGTTAAAGTTCTAAGACGAACACCCAAACTGAAACTGAAATCCGAAGCTCGACAGGACTAGTTATGTCTAGTTATGGTTAAAGTTGTATAGTTATATTGTTTGCTTGCTGCCTGAGTATCAAATGTGGTGTTGGGAACTACTGCTTAAAGTTTTTTTGACCTAACATTAGTGACATGCAAGAGAAATGTTTTGTGAAGAAATCAATGCAGAGTAATGTAATTGCACAATGACCTGCCAATCAATCTCATGGAGAGTAGTAGAGTCATCATCACTTCTGAGGTTAAATCATTGATCATTAACTTGTTGGATTACTGTTTCTCTGTAAATTCTCAGAGTCTTAATTTAATTATACTTTAGGTTATCTGGAAATTCTGTTTACATGGGAATTTCTTATTCAGAGTCTCAATTTACTTAATGTCAAAATAAAGCAGTCCATGTAAACACAGCGAGTGATTTAACACAAAGCCGGTAATCTGTAAAGATTAATACACATACACACTGCCAAACGTTTGTAGACACACACAGCAGTTTAGCCAAGCTACCGGACGTTTGCTCTTTAAGTGTCTGCAGAGGGATTATATACCCAAAGTAACAAAAGATGGATTTTTGCTGGCAGAACAAAAACAAAGTATGTCATTGCAGAGAGGGCGTAATCCAATCTCATCTCCTTTAATAATCATTATGAGCACAAAACAGACAGCAGGAACCACACATCTGATCTGTGCTGGGTGTGTTATATAAGGTCAACCGCAGGTGGAAAACTACAGTTCTCAACGTTTCACTGACACGTACGTCACTTAACTAAAGGCAGAGCCCAACTGTAGATCCCCTCAAAATGTTATCTTTAGTCAGCTTGTTGCATTGGTTTCCCTCCGCCTGATTCAATAAGTGCCGTCTTATCCTGATTTATCTGTACATCATGTCTACATTGCCAGTTATCTCCAAGAATTAGAAGACTTCTCAACAACAAAAAGGCAGCGGATGTCAGCTGCGCTAAGTTTGCAACTTTCTGTCAAACCCCCTGGCACAGGCTGGCTTTTTAAGAATTTGACCTTTGACCTTTGGTTGTGTGGCCTGAAAGCCTGAGGATAGCACACCTGCCATCAAACCCTGACACACACACACACACACACACACACACACACACACACACATACACACACACACACACCTCCATTTAGGACACACAGACACTGACTCTAAAATATCTCTGTCAACAGTTTCTTAGCGTGCGAAGGAATTTCCCTGAAACTGATGTGCTCGATGTTGAAGGACTCGGAAGAATTTTAATTGTCTTGTAAAATATTCATAGAGGATTTTCCCTCAGAAAGATGATACTTGCTAAAAACTCAAAGTGTACTGCTGCCAGCTGGCAAAGCTTCTTCTGTGCTTCTCTTTCTATATTCACCACTCTGTCTGCTGCATCTTCGATACATCCATACACACTACATTACGTAAACATTTACACAGCGACTAAACGTGTGTTTGTACTGAAAGCTGCTCAAAATCTGTGTAGTTCTGGATGTCTGGATCTACTTTCTCAACTAGACACATGCACACAGTACTGTTTCTAGCCTCATGGGTCACAGAGTAAGATTCCTCTTCCCTTGATGATCCCTTCATTTTTCATCTAGCACCACTAGCCCCCCCAAAATGATCATTTGCATATCAATTTGTCATCCTGTGTTACCTTGAATTCTTTAAGAAAACTCTGTTTTTCTCGCATGTCTAGGCGGTGAAGGAAGAATCCAAAAATGGAGAAAAGTCTTGATGAATTGAAGTAAATGGGGGTCGTGTTTAACAACAGCAAAACTATCTCAAATCATCCGTTAACAAACTTGCGCAACTAATCCGGTTGTATGCTCACTACTTCACAAACGCATGCACTTTCACTCAAACCTATCTAATAAAACACTAACGCATAAACAGTCTCATGCTTGCACAGTCGCGCTACAGCGAGTCCGTATTAAGTTGTATGGTTTTAGTGAAAGTTAACTTCAATTCATCAAGACTTTTCTCTGTATCTGGATTCTTTGTTTACTGTGGAGGCATGCAATAAAAAATTCTTCATTCATTCTTCAAGAATTCAAGGTCACACGGGGCGAGCAGATGATACACACATTTAGGGGGTGAAGTATTCCTTTAAACCGCTGCACAATGAGATGATGTCAGCCTTCTTATAAGAGCAGCATTCAAATCTCAAACTCATGAAAACAATGTGGAAAACATGTTGTGAAATAGGGCATTTCTGTTTGTTTCGTGTATTAACTTGAGGATCGTCAAAGTCTCTTAAACATACACACATGCTGTGGGCCTTGACACGTTTTGTGCACACACACACACACACACACACACACACACACACACACACACACACTAATACATGCACTGACACACACATTTGTCAGCTTGACTACCGCTTTCATACAATAACACACCCTCTCTTTATTCCAATAGAGAAAAACACACATACACTCCAGCTATTATTACATGTGTCTGCACTCAGAGTGCTCGGCCCCTCGCAGCAGACATTCAACACACCGCCTCTGATGGAAAACTGCAGTCCATTTCACATCGTTATTTCATATTTTCACTGCAACGATCACAATATCTTTAACTGCAGCGACAATTGCCTTAGCAGACGGCCAGCACCGTGCTGCATGGCCACAACGCAAGGAATCCAGACATGACCCAATATCCTGAGAGGGTCCGGGGGGATACGAGCTGCTCACTTACAGACAAGCCAATACACAATGTGACTGGCCGACATGTCTGCGGTTTAAAGGCACAGGGGAGATTTATCAGGCTGGACATGCCCCATCGAAAGACGTCAATATTTGCTCTGTAGAGAGGAATCCATGAGCATTCATTCACACTGTTGGATATCATTCATCTGTGACAGTCGGTGTATGTCTGCAACTTATTATGTGATTACTTTTCAGCGCAGAATCCTTAGCTAACCACAAGAGAGGGAACTTTTGCTCCTATGAATATGAAAGAGAAGGCGTACCCACCAAAAAGATTCCTGGATCTCCTCGCACAACCTCTCTTCCAAACAATCGGCCATTTTGTTATCTTCTTCATGGCAAACCGGCTAGACATGCATACGCCACTAATAATAATAACACACAGTGTGTGTGTGTGTGTGTGTGTGTGTGTGTGTGTTTTAAGAAAAAGAGAAGATACCCCCACCAGCTCTCATGATGTCTAAGCCAGCTGCCTGACCATCTCACTCACTCCACCTCATACTGCTAACCTTTCACCTTTTCCCCCCACCCCCCTCTCACACACACACCCCTCGGTCGTATTAGAAGTGTGTTAGCGTCGGGTGGAGGTGGTGGTGTTGACACTTTGCAGGGCTCATCCCCTTCCCTGCCCTCTTATCCTGCACTGATTTTCCAGTTTTAGCAGTGAGCCTGGAAAGTGTGAGTAAGTGTTTCCTGTGGAAAACAGTATTTTCAACATAGTAATTTGGCTTCGGCAGCCGTGCTACTGTTAACATACAGATGAAACTGTAGGAGATGCGGAGAGGAAAGAGAAACGCTGTGTCAGCTGTGAGATGACGGATCTCAATTTAACTTTCCTCTGAGTTTTGAAAGAGTGAAGCAGGAGGGCAGCTCAGGGTCTCTGCAGCTCAGGGTCTCTGCAGCTCAGGTTCTCTG
>CALSBV010010890.1:0-12336 GCA_943590825.1 Bovichtus diacanthus | reverse complement strand
TGTGTGTGTGTGTGTGTGTGTGTGTGTGTGTGTGTGTGTGTGTGTGTAACCCCGGGCGTGGTCGTCCAGACACACGTGAATATTATTCCCTCAGACCAAAGCAGTCTATTTTACTGTAAGTGTGGGAGCAGACTTGAGGGTGGAGGCCAGAATCAAATAGGCTGTGAACAATTAACTGTAGCGAGAGGCCACTTTAAAAAAAAAAGTCTTTAATTTACCATCAAATCAATAAAGGATTATAATCAAAGTGTTAATCATCTCAATCTGTTTTCTTCCACTTCTAATTCAGAAGATGTTTCCTGGGTTTGAGGTTAGTTTTTTTCTCAGTGTCCGCCCTCAGACTCCCGATGTGGTGATCAGGCTGCAGGACGTCAGACAGAAAGACTTCTCAGGCTCTTTAGAAATACTGAGTAAAGATTGAGTCAATTCTGAACAGTTTACCCCAGAGAACAGCACATGGGAACTCTGCCAGTATGCAAGAAAAAAAACCCAATGGTTTAACAGGAATTGATGATCTTTGGCATCAAATGTGTATTATTTAGTAGTTAGTTAGTATTATTCATTCATAAATAATGTTTCCACGAGGTTTCAGTTCTGACGGGTCGCTTGACAGAACTACAGCAGCTGCTGTGTCACATACTTGGTCAGGAGATTAGTCTTCAAGTGTTCAAAGAACTTTCTGCAGCAAATCAGTGGAATAATCTAATCCTACAGCAGAAGCCGCCCTCAGCCCGGATTTGCAAAATCAAACGCTTCCTTTGAAAAAAAATGTGAAGAAAAGCGCAATAGACTTTAATGCTGCATCTTTTATACATAGAGTTTTATAAAAGTAGTTTATTGAAGTCAGTTACATCCACACTGAACCACATCGCTCCACATTTCAGTTTCCTATGTTAGGGTGTTTACAACCTGAGAATGCAGACGCATGGTGTCTAAACCTGGGTTTTACCATAACTTTTGGAAGGACACTTGCATTTGTGATATCTTTAGATTCAAACTTGTGGGGTGATGTTTCTATGGCAGAACTATTACAATACATTTCATAGCAGACCAGATCCTGACCAGAGTCCACTGTTGATTTCTGAGCTCAGTTCCTATTGTTGTACTGTAAATATAAAGTTTATTTATATGGAGATATAATGACCCAAATCTTCCTCCAATCAGGATCTCACACACCCAAACTATCCAATGTAATTTTATAGCAACACATGCTAGAGAATATCAATATGCAGACAATGAATTTGTGCATTTTGAGGCTGCACGTGTCTCTGGGTTTATGTGTCTCTATGTAAACCAGTTGCAGAATATTGTAGAATCAGTCTCACATCTGCAGCTCATTTCAGGGTGGTGATTTTCGGGCTGCAGTGTCTGATGGGGGGAGTGTAGCAGTGGACCATCACAGCATCCAGCTCACTGTTTATCTGATTCTCAAACAAAAGCCTCCCAGTTCCTGTCTGCTTAGCGCTTCAAATCTACAATCTGCTCTCCCAATCTTTGTCCTCTTCTCCTATTTACAGCCAAGATGTGATCCCCCTTCTGTTTACTGTGTAACGAGGAAGATCTATTTCTCATGAGACTGAGGTAGCTGTGTTTCCTGACAGATGCGAGTAAATCAACAGGGCCCGATTTATTAGCCACATGCTAGAGAGCGGCTGCAGCTACAGGAGCTTGTTTTCTCTTTGCACTCTGGGAAACTCATTTTGGTGTCAGCTCAGTAATACCACAAGCATTTAGGTTGACGGATGATTTCTTCATCAATGGCACCCCCTAGTGGTAAACAAGTGCAACTGAGTTTATTGTTGGATCAATTTGAACTCTGGTAAATTGGCACAATTTCAGCTGAAAATGTTTTCGTAGTGGAATTCACAGACCTTTTGGATTTTAGAAAATGCCCCCAGTTTGATTTATCCTCAAGTTTTATACAATGCTGAAGGTAAATTTGTTACACACTTAAATCATCAATTCTTGCTATGGCTCCCTATTAGTTTACTCTAACTTCTTGAACCCAAAATGAGCTTTAAAGCGCCTGAAAACTTCCGATCTCAAGTTCTTCCTAATAAGGGTCACTACAGGTGAATAGGGTCAACATTGTAACTAATAGATATCACCTTGAAACTTCCCCAGTTGATTACTGACATTAAGTCAGTTCTACTTTTAGATTACAAGTTTTCTGAGAGGTTATGTTTAAATATGCAAATGAGGCATTATCTTGTTAAATATGTGCCGATGTTCATAGACTTCCGGAAAGAAATGTCGGATACTAAAACCTTATTATTTAAATTACTTCGGACTCGCGCAGACGAGCAGCGTGCCTGAGATTGTTTATGCGTTAGTGTTTTAAATAGTCCGGTTTTAGAGAAAAGGCATGTGTTTGTGATGTAGTGAGCATCTGTCTGGATACATGAGACTTGGATTACACTGCAGAGTTGTGTGAGAGTCTGTAAACGGATGTTTTGAGATATTTTTGCTGTTGTTATACACAACCTTCATTTACTTCAATTCATCAAGACATTTCTCCATTTCTAATTCTTCGTTTAATTTTTGGAGGCATGCAAAAAAAAACTATTTTCCTTCAAGGGTTCAAGGTAACACAGGGGGAGTAACTGATATATAAAGGGTCATTTGTATACAAACTATTCCTTTAAGTACTAATCAGTTACTCTTCTGCAAAGGATGAAGCATCTATCATACTGTTCTTAGTTTGTACACAGACGGCACCATGAGGATCACCTAGCATACAAACGTATTTAATCCAGATTCATACAAAAACATGAAGGCAGCAAGCACGTCAACAGTACCATTTATTCAATAAATCAACATTCATCATATTCAGAGCAGCACTTCTGTACAGCTTAATAAGATAAATATTTACGACATTTTTGTGGGTTGATTCATCAGGTTTTTTGTAGCACCTTAAATAGAATAAACCTGACTTTTTATTCACTAATATGACAACATTTAAACTGTGTTTAACCTGACGAACCACTCTGTTGTTCTACCTGAAGGTCAACATGCCTGCTTTGGAAAAAGGATAATTTCTCTTCTTAGATAACGGGACATTCCCTGCATGCCTGCCCTGCTCTCCTCTGCCCATCTGTATCAGGGTCAGATATTTTAAGTCTTAACGGGAACACTGCAGGGGAAGAAGGAGAGATCTGTGCTTCAACATTATTTACAGGCCAAGATTATAATGAACCAGACTGCATTTTTGTAGCATGAAAACCAGTCAAAATATCTTGTAATAATGGAAGATCGGTTTCCAGGAATTTATTTTTTGATTAAACAAACTGTAACAGCGAAGTTGGCATATTTATGGAGTGCAGCAGACAAGCTCCATATTCAAGCCAGCATCGTGCAGCCCGGGCACGTTTAGGGAGAAAGGGGGAAATGAAGAGTGAACTGAAATATTTGGATGAGGGTCTGAATGCATGACATATTGTTTTTAAATGCTTTGTGAGGATCTGTCAGATAAACAGTAAACACACAGGTGCAGACCTCCATGAGAGCTGACAGATGGCCTCTTTAAAGCTGCAGAAAGGTAAGTGTGTCTGCTTGCAGTTCCAGATAGAAGCAAAACATTTGAAAACTGTGAACTTAAAACACCCAAAAGTCCTGAAGGGTGACCTCTGTAAACTGCACGTGGACAGTGTTTTATACTTGGGAAACAGGTACTTATCTATAGTCGGTGAAATACAACTTTAGCTTGCAGTCAGACAGCCTTTACCAACGAGGAACTGAAGCCGTTATCAGAATCAGAAAATCAGAATCAGAAAACCTTTATTATTCGTCCCACAGTGGGGAAATTTACAAACTTACAAATTTACAATCTACATGCATGCTCTCTTCAAAGCCACCAGGCTCCATTGACAAAAACTGTCATTTTACCTCGCAGAAAACGAAAGTTGCTTGTCTCCTGCTGCCTCAGTCGGTTAGTTAGTTTGTGTTATTGTATGACTTTGAGAAGGAGAGTTTGTCTTTTTGTGGATAAGTTATTGTTATTTTACAGTTTGTAATTCAGATTGAGGCCGATGACTCAAGAACTATACCTGAGCTTTTTCATGTTTTACCCCAAATTACTAAATGACACATACGCTTTATATTACTGCCAATTATTTTGAAAGCACACAGTAAGATTTGTTTTGACAATGTTTCCACTGGTTTAAATTTTCAATGAAAATCGTCATTCCCCATCGCTCTCTCCTCTCATTTCCTGTTGCTTCTCTGCTTTGAGGCCTCACTAGTGGGTCAGGTCTTTGTGGTGCTGGACGGGATCTTTACCCTGCACCACCCTGATATTAGCTTATGGCAGATCTTCTCAGTATGTACAGGAGAGCTGCACTTTATCAATTCAGCATCGCAATGTAAACATGCGCAATAGTCACATTGCAGGACGTGCAATGTCGAGGCAGGTCAACTCAAACAATTCATGCGACAACTTTTTTGCGGCTCATTTTTCATGACTAATCGACAAAAGAGTTTGTTGCTCGTGCGTGACGTGCAGGCTCTGCATTTACAGGGAACCACCAATCACAATCATTCATCAATTTATTAACCACAACCTGAAAATTAGCAAGGACAGATGTTGACCAAATGTTGACGGCAGAGAAATAATGAATATCGCAATGTCAGTTTTTTTCCAATATGGTTGTGCCCTAATGTACAGTATGTCGGCCAATAAGAAACAAGAAATTCCAGGACACAAATATATTAATGGAGGGGTCAATAAAGCGACTTTATGGAATTCATTAACATCTTCCTGCACTTCCTTCTAAATAAACTAATAACTCACTGATCTCTCCGTATCCTCTCTATAAGCACATTTAGTGGAGCTATAAACACGCAGCCTCCTCGAAACTTCAGCGTTTGTATGAAACAAAGGCTGTCATCACGGCCACTGATAATCACAGCATCTGGACAGCGACACTGCTTAGTATTCCTCTAGATCAGGGGTGGCCAAAGTACGGCCCGCGGGCCAACTGCGGCCCGGGATCCAATTCTTATGTCCGAAATCAAATGTGCTCATCCAAAGGCCGACCTCTCTGCTAAAAAGGGGAAATATGTGTCTGTGATCACATCTCTTATGACAGAATTCAGTCAGCGCTTCCAAGATTTTTCTGTCATTGAGAAAGAAATCAAGCTGTTCTCAACTCCCTTCCTGATGGATGCAGGAGAAGTGGAAGAGAGTCTGCAATTAGAACTCATCCAAATGCAGTGTGATGATTCTCTGAAGAATCAAAATCAGCTCCTCTCCCTACCCGACTTCTACCGGAGCTTGGAAAAGGCCAAGTTTCCTCTGATGCGACGCCATGCAAAAAGAGTGACGAGTCTGTTTGGCACAACATACATATGAGCAAACATTTTCTCTGTTAACTCTGAACAAAAGCAGATTGAGAACCAAAATGACCGACAGCCATCTCTGTGATGTCCTTCGCATCTCAACCACCAAACTTACTCCTGACCTGCCAGCCATCCTTCAGTCCAGAGCTCAGCATCACTGCTCCCATTAAGTGCAACGCTGTTCCCATTGTAGGTGAGTTCAAATATATTACACAGTATTCATGTGTTCAAAAGCCCAATAATTTAATAAATTCAGTCAATTTAAGTTGATAACATTTTCTAAAAAACGTTAGCTGATGTGTTAACAACCGCATTAAATGATTTGCATAACTAGCTTAAATAAAGCCTACCCTTCCCCTTGTCCTCTTATTTCCCCCTCTTTATACAGGGCTGTGAAGGGGGTCCCCATCCTGACGAAGAAGCAATCTGAGGCTGCAGTTTTGAGACTGAGCTGCCAACCCTTTTTGTTAAAAAAAATATTTGATAAATGAAAACCCATTAATGGAGAGATGTGATTTCTGCATTTTTTTTTCCTTTAAGTTTATTAAATTATCGAGCATAATTTACCTACCGTAATTTCCGGACTATAAGCCGCTACTTTTTTCCCACACTTATATACAATATACAATGACGCGGCTAATTTATGGATTTTTCCCGCTTTCACTAGCTTCATGTCGCCAAAAAACTGAGCACCGTCGCATAATGTGACGTAAATCGAGCGCGCTCAAACTTCCCATTCATTACGGTAATTAACTTTTTTACGAAATTTCTCGGTGTTTCATTCAGTGTACCAAATGAACCTCTAAAAACATTACGCCAACCTTCAATTGCATTATTAGTTCTTGGAATGTCTTCAGCAGCGGACATTATGAACAGCGGACATTTTAAACAGCGGACATTATGAATGGTCACGATTCTGATTACGGTCATTTTGTCACCCTCATCATGGCAAAGACACGGAGAAAGGCATATGATGCAGCTTTCAAGTTGAAGGCGTTTAAAGGCCTATTTATTTTTGTTCCAAGCCGTGTTTCGTTAAAGCCTGTGTAAAGTTCATTTGTTTCAATGTACCGGTAGGCACCTGCGGCTTATAGACATGTGCGGCTTATTTATGTACAAAATACATATTTTTTAAAAATTCAGTGGGTGCGGCCTACATTCAGATGCGCTGAATAGTCCGGAAATTATGGTACATTTGATTGATTGATATTAGTGTTAATACACTAGAGGTGAGGCAATATGCCTTAACTTTAGTGAGTGGCCCAACCTTCTGCATATTTTTCTGTATGTGGCCCTCAGTGAAAAAAGTTTGGACCCCCCTGGTTTAGACTGTCAGGGGACTTACTACTCTCCTACTTTCCCCATCTTTCTCGCTCTCCTCCTCTCCCTCTCTATTGATATGCATTCATGTCCCTTAAATGCATGTTACTAACTCACCATCCGGGGCATCTCTCATCTGGCAGGTTGCCACTATTAAAGAATACTTCTGGATCGTGAATCGTGGCTGCACCTGTTTCCCTGGTCTGGCCTGACACCAGGAAGCCTTTATTGACTTCCCCCTGGATCCATCTTTTTTTATATACGATAGTATAATTTTTTCTGTCTCATAGATTGTCTATGCTGTATTTTTAACTATGTTGTTCGTTCTGTACACAAGTCACCTATTGCCCCTCTGTCCGTCCTGGGAGAGGGATCCTCCTCAGTCTCTCGCTAAGGTTTCTTCCATATTTCCCCCACTAATTGTGGGGTATCTTTTAGGGAGTTTTTCCTTGTGCGATGCAAGGGTCTAAGGACAGAGGGTGTCGTACCTTGTACAGTCTGTAAAGCCCACTGAGACAAATGTATAATTTGTGACATTGGGCTATATAAATAAACTTGATTTGACACACTGGAGAATTAAGGGATTTACAAAAAATTGATTGTAATTCCAAACCTTTGAGCTAAGATTCTCTTCTTACCATAAATACTATATAAATCCATCACAGCCAAAATAATCAAGAAATATTGTAATATTAGTATATTTTATTATCTGAATTCTCAAACATATTGTTGAAGCAGTGAAGTTCATTTTATGGAGCCGAGAGGCCCTTTGTGCTCAGGCCAATAAGAGCTCCTGTAACTTCTGTACGAGTGGGTTTGATTTTCTGCATATCTTTAAATGATATCACACAAGTTAATTGTGACACAGTTATTGGAACATTTAGAGTGCATTTATTTCAATAATTTAACAATTTGCAGCGTTGTTCTGTGGGTTTCTTCTTTTTCTGAAGTGCCCACTCTGCTGTATTCGGTGAGGACGTCTGTAGCGACGGCGGCGAGCTGGGTCAGCCCTTCAGCTTCAGCCCTCTCTGCCGCCTTCCTCTCCGAGTCTGGTTCACAATGGTAACAGAGCGTTCTGGTTGTCTGCACAGATAATACAGTGTTTAAATCTCCAGAATCTTAACGGCTACAGTAAACCATCATTACAGTGAAGTGATACGTTTACCTTCTGATACCGGCTGGATTTACATTCTACAATTTCCTTTTGGCCGTTCTGTCACCTGTATCACACTAAGAGAGAATATTTGCATGTTTAGACCACCTGTATTTTTAACCTAACAAATGTAAAAGTAAACACTTAAATGAAGTTGTCGTCATTTAGTTTAATCACAGAATAATCAAAGCACTTATTAACCGGGCAGAAATAGTTACAGGACATGTTACTGATATGTTATCTTCCTTAATTGAGGAAAATTCCTGATCACATCCCTGCCTGTTGAAGCAACTTTAAGCCATTTTATATTTTTAATGTTTCAGCAGACTGTATAACTGGATTGACCTTTTACAGCCATGTACACATGCCCGATGGGCGGCAACCACCTATCTGCTCATTTGTGCGTCTGTTGTTCCTCTTAGATTAAGCTCAGTGGGCTCTACATTAGCTGCGAGTACTTAAACAAACTTAAGTTAGCTTTGGTTTCATCTTTACATCGTAAGCAGCAGTTAGAACTACTTTGACCTTTTGGAAAATACTTTGTGCTTGAAAACAAATGTCATAAACTTACCATGCTGTGACGTGGCCTCGGCTTGGTGCCGAAGCTCGTTCCAAACATCTTTGCAGAAAATATCGCTGAAAGTGATGGTTGAAAACTCTACCTCTCTCGGTTTGTGCGTCTGCTCCGACTGTGAATCCTGCTTATGTTGTTCTCTTCTGGAGACTTTATTAATGCAGGAGTTCAGAACATGATGAAGTCACTAAGCAGATGGTGTAACGGTACAACCCGTACACACGGAGAGAGGGACTCAATAGCACAACTCAGAGACAGAACGATGATGGTAATATACTTTACTGGGTAAAGTAGACAAACAGGACATACAAACATGCAGGGGAAATCCAAAGGCAGAGTCGGGTCACAGAAACAAGGTCGATGCACAGGTAGGTCCTCAGCGTAGCAGAACAACAGGTAGGGATCAGGCAAAAACGGAGTCAGGTCACGGAATCAGGAACACGGGAAACGGGATAAATGCTGGAACTCTCGACATGAACGTACAAAGACGAACTGGTAACAAGGGACAAACAACACACAGACTATATACACCAGGAAGTGGGAGGGGATAACAAGACACAGGTGGAGACACTAATGAACAGAGTGGAGACAGCTGGGGACAGGAACTAGAAACAACAGACACAAGAGGGAACATACAGTTAACAAAATAAAACAGGAAGTACAAACAAAACATCTAACGAACGGGACGGGACCTGATAGATGGAACCTTCGGAACACCTGAGTTCTGCTCTATGACCCTCACAATGGAATTAAATGTAAATAAATTAAATCGAGGTTTAATACCATGTTATGTTAACTGATGTACCAATGAATGTAACATGTAACGTAACTGGAAGTTGCTGCGTTTTTAGTAACGCTACCTATATTGCCAAATTACCCCACCGTCACATTTTGCCCTTGATTGAGCTCCGTCACTGAGAGCAGAGCTCCTCATTTCTAAAGGACAAGAGAGCACTGGCACCAGCAGAGTCAGCTGTGCATGTAAATAGTATGTTAAATAGTTAAAAAGACCTTTATGGCCACAATAACAGTCGATTTTCAACCGCTATGTACCATTGCAACACACACACTGTCGTGTTCTTATAATTTGAACTAGAGATGCGTAGAAATCAATTTCGGAAAACTTCTCTTCAGATAAACGATATTTATTCGATGATGATGTGATGAGCATTACAAAAGTACGCAGCTGGGGTCCGTCCTATTTCACCGTTCCACAGACCACATTAAAATAGTTACTCTGTCTCACGGATTCACAGGACAAGGGCCGATCTATTGTTTTACAAGATATTTTATACCCGCCGCCTTTCAGGTATAGTCTTCTCCCATTGGTTGGCTGGGGCCAGGTCCTATTGGCCCCTTGTTGGCGCTTAAGCGTGTCCACGCCTCTTAGCGCTTCTCTGCTCCGGTCAGATCTTTAGTCACCCTTTTAAGAAGTGGTGTACCCTTACGTTTTTACAGTCTACAATATTGTATATTATTTCAGTCTATCGGTCATTCTTAGGTGCAGTCACTTAATTTAACAACATTTAACACTTCTAAATATGGGAAGAATAATAAGGCACATAATAGTTAAACATTCATAATACTTCTCAATAAGGATGTAATAAAGGTGCATTGTAACATCTAATATATTGATTTTTATTACAACACACACACACATTGCTCCCCGCTCACTCAGCGGCAAATGTCGGCCCCTCGCCAGCAAGTGATAATAAAACTATTTACTGATTCCTAATGCCCCCTTTTGATATTTCTATTAGTGCATAGAACAAGTGGCAACAGCCTACAGGTTAGCCCAGTGGCTCTCAACTTAGGGGTTCCAGGTTACTTCTGGGGGTTGGCAGATAAATGAAAAAATTAAAACATATTTTGTGGAGTGCTTTTAACATTACATTCTTTGTACCAGTGATATCATTTTCCTTAGAATAGATTTTTATTGAGAGTGCTTGTGAAAGTCAAAGTGTGCTGCACATGAGTTTCTGACAGGGGAGGAGGAGTCAGTTGTCCTTAAATATTGCATTGTATTACATTTAAAAGTACCTTTTACATTTCCACAGTTTAATGTTCACATGCTTATTACCAAAACCTTGCAAAATGTAGGTTAAATGCCAAGTTAGAATAAACTCAACTTACACAATTCAACTAAAAGCACTTTCTTTGGGGAAAACTCATTTTCTGCCAGGAAAAAGTTATGATTAAATTAGAAATAGTTTTAAACGACACTAGATTCAAATATGTCAAATGTTTTTGACTTAGTATCTCAGTATTTGTCTTGATTTTGACAAGACAGATTTTCTCCGATTGATCTTAACCAACTAAATTCAACAATTTCCTCGTCTAAACCATCAACCTCTTAGACCCGATTCCAACTAAGTTGCTTCAAGAAGTTTTTCCCTTAATTAACACCTCATTATTAAATATGATAAATCTGTCTTTGTTATCTGGCTATGTAGCAGAATCATTTAAAGTAGCTGTAATAAAACCTCTTCTTAAAAAGCCCAGTCTTGATCCAGAGGTTTTAGCCAACTATAGGCCGATATCAAACCTTTCATTTCTCGCTAAAATTCTTGAGAAAGCAGTCGCAAAACAGTTGTGTGGTTTTCTACATAACAATACTTTATTTGAGGTTTTTCAATCTGGATTTAGAGTTCATCATAGCACAGAGACGGCACTGGTGAAAGTTACCAATGACCTTCTATTGGCATCAGACAAAGGACTCGTCTCTGTTCTTGTCTTGTTAGACCTCAGTGCTGCTTTTGACCCTCTTGACCAGGACATTCTGCTGCAGAGACTGGAACATTTCATTGGCATAGCAGGAACCGCACTGAACTGGTTTAAATCCTATTTATCTGAGCAATTTGTGCGTGTTAACGATGAATCCTCCATGCAAACCAAAGTCAGTCATGGAGTCCCGCAAGGTTCTGTACTTGGACCTATTCTATTCACCTTATATATATAAGAAACCACTCCATAAACTTTCATTGTTATGCGGATGATAACCAATTATATCTATCAATCAAGCCAGATGAAACCAATCAATTATCTAAACTTCAAGCATGTCTTAAAGACATAAAGAAATTGCATGTCCTGCAACTTTTTCTGACAAAAAAGAAGTTATTGTACTTGGCCCCAAACGCCTCCGAAACGTATTGTCTAATGACATAGTACCTCTGGATGGCATTAACTTGGCCTCCAGCACCACCGTAAGGAATCTCGGCGTTATCTTTGATCAGGATATGTCTTTTAACTCCCACATAAAACAAATTTCAAGGTCTGCTCTTTTTTCATCTGCGTAACATTGCAAAAAGAAGGCACATCCAGTCTCAAAAAGATGCAGAAAAACTAGTCCATGCATTTGTTACTTCAGGGCTGGATTACTGCAACTCCTTATTATCTGGTTGTCCCAAAAAATCCCTTAAGACTCTTCAGT
Source organism: Bovichtus diacanthus (assembly GCA_943590825.1). Taxonomy (NCBI): domain Eukaryota; kingdom Metazoa; phylum Chordata; class Actinopteri; order Perciformes; family Bovichtidae; genus Bovichtus; species Bovichtus diacanthus. The sequence goes on along the minus strand of CALSBV010010890.1, from coordinate 522 downwards.
TGATTCAAAATGGTGTGGCATGAGTATTGACAAGAACTAGGAAACAAGATCATATTACTCCTGTATTAGCTGCTTTGCACTGGCTCCCGGTAAAATACAGAATAGAATTCAAAATCCTTCTCCTGACCTACAAAGCCATTAATGGTCAGGCTCCAGTTTATCTTAAGGATCTCATAGTGCCTTATAAACCAACTACAGCATTGCGCTCCCAGAGTGCAGGGTTACTTGTGGTTCCTAGAGTCTCTAACTCTAGTTTGTGTTCGGGAGGCAGATACCCTCTCCACATTTAAGAGCAGGCTAAAGACTTTCCTCTTTGATAAAGCTTATAGTTAGGGCTGGCTCAGGTTTGCCTTGGACCAGCCCCTAGTTATGCTGCTATAGGCTTAGACCAGGGGGGCCAAAGTACGGCCCGTGGGCCAACTGCGGCCCGGGATACAATTTTTATTGGCCTGGAGCAAATTATAAAAATAGAATGGAATGTGGCCCACAGCCAAAGCACGCAAGTGTATGGCCGGGGGATGC
>CALSBV010010880.1:119759-137707 GCA_943590825.1 Bovichtus diacanthus | reverse complement strand
GGGGGGGGGGGGGGGGGGGGGGGGGGGGAGGCGGAGCAGTGATGAGCTTTTGATGGCTGTGAGGATTAAAACTGTCAATCACACTGTCCATCCAGATAAGAGGAGTGACGTCCAGAGGTCGAACAGCAGATGATCCAGACACTGACATGCACATCTGCACTGTGAAGATTATTTATATATATATAATATATATATATATTATATAATAACCAGTCTACCACAGTATTAGGTTTTATCTTCAGCACCAGTTCTATTTGCCTGGTTTTCTTTTCATACATTTTGTTGTAGCATTGTTTTCCCGTAATCCTTCTGAAAAACACAAAAACGTCCCAAAAACGTTGGGAAGTCGCTCCTCCGACTTCGGTGTGTTCATGAGCTTTAAGTCGTAATGTGGAAACAACATGGACGCTACGAAGAAGATGTTTTATTGCTCAGAGCGTTCCATTCAGGAACTAATTATTCAGATAATTACGACACCACATGAATGCAACACAAATGTCCTATTTTGCAACGTTAACTAAAGTTGAAAATAGTTTGTGTATTTAACAGGTTCTTCCTTGGCCAATGCTACACCCTTCCATAATACATACATACAAACATAATCCCTTGGCGGAGGAAACGAGACGATTTTAAGTTGTTGAGATTCTTCTCATGTCCAATCGGTCGGTTGAAGTTATTACATTGTTTTCCTTCTTTGGCGACGAGTGAATCAGACAAAAAAGAAACTCGTAAAAACCCAGATAAATCAGCAGAGCAGCGCTCCCTCCTTCCATTTTTAAAACGCCCTCCGTGCCAACATGCAGTCTGTGAGCAAAGTGGAACCGACCGCAGCGGGTCAGATGAAACACACAAGCACGCACGCACGCACACACACACACACACACACACACTTGGTTTTGGCCCTCTGTGCATTTATAATGTATCGACTCGCTCGTTACCAGGATGACGACGGTGATGATGATGATGGGGAAGCAGATAAACAATATATGCTGCATTGTGTGTGTGTGTGTGTGTGTGTGTGTGTGTCTGTGCCAGCTGGCGTGCTCTGAGCTGTTAGCACTCACACTTTCACTCCTGGGGAGTTGACGCTGTCTCTCAAACTGCTGACTCATGAGCTCTCCGTGACGATAAGAGCGGAGCTGCAGCTTCGTTTACACAAAGACTTCTTGTAATGATCTCCACCTGACAGATCAGGTACAGTAAAGGAACAGATGTCGGTTCTTTCTGCTCGTGTTGCAGCGCTGCTCTCCTTCATGACTCCACAGGAAGAACAAATGAAAGTGTGTGAGCGTGATCGACGTGTCCTCTTACATTATGTCTTGTGAAAAGGGATTTTTCATGCGTTCGCCCACAAATGTCAGAGGGATCAATGCTTCTGCAGCGCAAAACGTGTTGAGGCAACTAAACTGCTTAGTTAAGTTCAGGAAGATCATGGTTTAGGTCAAATGTACTCAAATTAGTATTCAGTATAAGAAGTCGTGCACATTCTCGGCAACCTTTTGAGTGGTTACATCTCCAGTATGATCTCGAGCCCACAGCTCATAGATACGTAGTTTGTTTACATGACGTAACAAGATGAATATTTATATTTATATAGCGATCTTTTCCACCATGAGGGCTCTTTAGGAGCCTCTCGTTGTCCTGAAGGAGGTTTACGACCGTTCTTCTGGTCACTGAAGGGGTTCTTCTGGCCACAGAGGAAGTTCTAGAGCCCCTTTCGTGGGTGTTTTAGGGTCTTGTTGTGCTAAAGGAGGTTTACGGTGTCAGTGACGAGGTTCTTCTGGCCACAGAGGAAGTTCTAGAGCCCCTTTCGGTGGATACAGTGGGTGTTTTACGGGTTCACGTGGTCCTTGTGGAGGTGCTGGAGGTCCTATAGATGTTTAGTGGGCCTTACACAGATTCTAGGATTCCTTCAGTATGTTGAAAACGCGTGGGAGAATTTGGAGCGACACCACTCTCCAACACCATCATCAAAACACCAAATAAGGGAATATCTTTCATCCCTCCAGCAGAGAGCCACATGGCGTCTCATGGACACAATCCGCGACAAGGAAGACTGGAGCCATTCTCAACACCTTATCAAGATACTTAATGTTGGGTTTTACTTTCATTTGTCACCAGTCTAGATATACAATGTCAACTTTAATGGAAATCTGCTCTGTAGCTGTGAGGATATATTGTCTGGAGTGAAGGTGTTGGACACAGGCAGGAAGACTGTTGTCACCGGAGCTCAGGCCTTCAGCCAGCTGAGCAGATACAACCGGGACGTCACAAGCATATTGAAAACATATTGTGCTGAAACATGTTGCAGAACAACAAAACATATTGTGCTGAAACATGTTGCAGAACAACAAAACATATTGTGCTGAAACATGTTGCAGAACAGAACATATTGTGCTGAAACATGTTGCAGAACAACAGAACATATTGTGCTGAAACATGTTGCAGAACAGAACATATTGTGCTGAAACATGTTGCAGAACAACAGAACATATTGTGCTGAAACATGTTGCAGAACAACAGAACATATTGTGCTGAAACATGTTGCAGAACAGAACATATTGTGCTGAAACATGTTGCAGAACAGAACATATTGTGCTGAAACATGTTGCAGAACAGAACATATTGCCAAACAAAAGCATAATGTCCTCTCTGAGCTTGATAAAACTACAGCGAGCAGCTGTTCTTACTGAGCCTTTTGTAAACATGAAACTATACATTTGTGGTTTTTAGGATTGAGGTCTCCAGTAGGAGCCAATGAGCTGAGGGCCACAGACAGGAAGTGAGAGACGGAGAGAGACGGAGAGAGACGGACTAACGTGTTGTTGGTTTTGGTCCTTAAATGAGATTTCTTGACAATAAGACAAATATAGAATAAGATAAAAAAATGAAAAAATTTAACTTTAATAATCCCGAAGGAAATTCTTGTGCCAGAAGTTGGTAATTATTAGTAATATTGCACTTTGTTAAAAAGTAATATTACACTTTGTTAAAAAGTAATATTAAACATTATGTTATAAAGTTATATTAAACATTATGTTATAAAGTAATATTAAACATTACGTTAAAAAGTAATATTACACTGTTAAAAAAGTGATATTAAACATTATGTTAAAACGTAATATTAAACATTATGTTAAAAAGTAATATTAAACATTATGTTAAAAAGTAATATTAAACATTATGTTAAAAAGCGATTTTGCACATTGTGTTATAAAGTAATATTACACTTTGTTATAAAGTAATATTAAACATTATGTTATAAAGTTATATTGCACATTGTTATAAAGTAATATTAAACATTATGTTATACAGTGATTTTGCACATTGTTATACAGTGATTTTGCACATGATATTGATAGTATTGTTCTGTTTATAATGGCAGAATCCTCTTTTACAGACATGTATAATCAGCCTTAAACAGACAAACTGAGCCTCCATCTGTTTCTCATAATGAAAGATCCTGTTTTTCATGTCAGCTTCACTTCCACATTTCCATTTTTGTACAAAGTTCATGTTCTCCCTGTGGTGTCATACATCAGTCTTCTTATCTGAAGGTCATTCAACTGACAGTGGTCTTGTGTGCTTCCTTTTTAGTGCAAGGCATGTGTTTATTTTATCTTTAATGTCTCCTCTGGCAGATATGAATCTCTGTCCTTGGTGTTGAATGTTCAGAGCATAAGTTTGGATCACTGTCGGGATTTTTCCCATAACACCTAGCTAAAGAATGACTCCCCAGAGTTCAGTGCAGCATCCTCTAACCCACCAACACACTGCAGCAAACAGCACTTTGTGTGTTAACGAAGGACGGCCAACCAACACGCTCCTGACCTTCCAGGAAGATTCTTTGGCGACTGAACTTCATTCCCCGGCTGTCTAAAGACGACTGAGTGCAGCTGATGGTGGTCTTTGTCGTCAACACATTTTTATAAACTCTTTACGCAGCTGATGTGTTGGCTGTTCATGCATGTCACTATTTACTTATATGGTTCCAGGACTAAAGATGCAGCTGTCTGCCGCCATCAGCTGGTTAAGATGAGTCTTCAGCTTTATCTGAGCGCGTTGATCTGATACGTACATCAAATATAATTATTATCTTCACACCTCATATTATCATTCAGTGGTCCTCTGATCTGTTTATGGATGCAGCCTTTATCCTCACTGTATGTGTTTGTGTTTCGACTGTCAGGCTGTTATTGGAAGTTGAAATTAGGTGCTTTGTTTGTTGAGGTACTATGTGACAACTGCTGTAATTTAGCTTTTCTTTTTATAACTCTCATGAAGCGTTTTCTTTTACTTTACTGTTTATTATTTATTTAGATTTATTCAGCGCGAGCTGTAGTTTAGTCGCCATCAGGCTGCGTCTGAGAGTTGTGACCAGGGTTCCTACAGCTTGAGACAAGTTAGATTTAAACCTTCTTACTTTCCAGTTTTAGAGATTGATTGAACACATTTTAATACCAATTAAGGCCTTATCTGTATTCATTCATTCAATGGCTTTTAAGACTTTTTAAGGATCCGTGGGAACCCTGTTGAATATCCACAATACTTTTCATGGACATCTTGCTTTTATGGCTGGGTATACCTGCAACAAATTAGTTCATGCAAATGGTCGTCCCCAACACTTGTAAAGACAAAGGTGTTCATACCTGTTCTAAATGGCCTGGCGTCATAAATGGGGATGAAATGTGATAAATCGTACAAATGGAGGTAATGGTGCACTCCTTGAAGACATTCATGGTGTTGCACGGGCATTGGGCATGTTTGATGGATTGTCTGGTTTGGAAAACTTCCTCGAATCCAGTTTTAGAAATGTGTGTGGGAAGGGGTTTCAGATGCACTTTGTCTGTAGCTTACTCACTTCTTAAGTTGATGGATTTGTTTTATTTTGAAACAAACTTCAGTCACTATTAACAGTACTACCGACATTTAGAAGTGGAGGGTTTATATAGTGCATGTTGTGGGGCTGTAACCTAGAAAAGTTCAGGTTTATAACCACAATGTTCCTGGATGTCGGGCTGGAAGCTGTTTTTGTTCCTTTTCCCAACCTCAGTGGTTGTTGTAAGAATTCTCAATTGAAATTTGGCAACAGGGAAGAATATGTATAGGAAACAATGCTACTGGGTATTTCCAAATGTTCTCTTGTCAATATGAACTAAAACAAAACAAAGTAGTGCACCAGTGTTTGATTTGAATTTGCATTATATTTCTTGTTGTAGAGAATGTATGACTATGGATCAGTGCATTGTTTCTGTCCACCATCATTATCGTCATTAGTTGTGACAGGATTTAAAGGAATTATCACTCTGCTGCTGTTCCGCAGAAGTCTTCTGATTAATGTGTAAAACCTGAGGTGATTACCAGGTTAATTGAACTGGGAAATGTGGTTTCCATGTGTATGTGTTATGGTATGTGTGTGTGTTCAGAGTGTTTCTGTGGGACGGACTGAGCTGCAGGATGTACTGCGGGAGATATGAGACGTTCCAGGATTAAAAGCAAATCACTGCAGAGAACAAAGCAGCGGAGAAAAGGAGAAAAGGACTGGCAAGCTCATAACATTCAAATTAATATGCAAAAAAAACCAGGTTAACCTACATTTAAAGAGCCACATCAAAGTTTGGAGTCAAAATAGGGCAATACTATCGTTTGTGTGGAAGTTTGTCAAGTTGAGTAAAAGCAAGACGGCTAAAGTGAATAAGAGAACAATCTGATTTAAATACAGGAAATTGATTCCCAAGATTTAAAACTTAATTATTCTTTTTTTTAACAGTAACATGATTTCACAAAAGTAACATAAAAGGATGTCAGTTAAATTGGTTTACTATCATAAATAAAATAATGGTATGATTTTCCACATGACAAATAATTTGGCTTCATTATTGTTTTTATTTTTATTGTGAATAGAAACAGTGGAAATCGTCCTCTAGAAAGGCTGCAGTGCTCATTACAGCTACAATATAAAGTACTAACAGATCAAACAACATACTAATGATTTTGATATTTTAAGAGGAGCAGGAATGGGATCAGGACATTTTCCTTTTCATGTCCTGAAAAAGTGAAGTCAAAGTGGATGAGTCTTAAACCTGCATTCTCTCTAATATCCAGCAGGGGGCAACTCCACTAATTGCAAAAACAATTCCAATTGTATAGAAGTCTATGAGAAAATGTTCCTACTTCTCACTTGATTTATTAGCTCAGTAAACATTTTGCTGATGAGTTTAGGTCTCAATCTGTAGTTTCAAGTCTTCTTCAACACAACATGCTTGTTTAGTAAATGATGTCCCGTTTACAGCAAAATAGACGATAAAGCAGCGCACGCTTTAGGGCGGGGCGACCTTGTGATTGACAGGTTGCTACCACAGTGTTACTTCTAGTTTGGGTGTTTTCTGTGTTTTTGTCTTAAAACTTTAACCATCTGTTTTCACTTCATGAAAGTTAATCATAACATTCGGTCGCCTAAAAATGTCTTGTTCCGCGTTCGGTTGTACCCTCTCGTGTCGCTTCTGTTTACAAAAAAACAAGCTGGTGACAACCAAAATGCAAAACTCGAAGCTTCAAAACCATAGACCACAAACCAACGGGCGGCGCCACAGTGATAACGTCTATGGTCCTGCTGCTTGGTTTAAAAATTAAGTGTTAATTTAAATAACTACCTGGTTTAATAAAGATGTCTCTCTTTCTATTCCCCAGTTTGCTTTGCCGCTCACGGTCGCTACGCTCAGAAGCTGCTGACTGACTTGTTCTCCAACTACACCAATGCTTTGCGGCCGGTGGAGGACACGGACCACATCATCAATGTCACACTGCAGATCACTCTCTCACAGATCATCGACATGGTACTAAAACCCTGAATGCCAAACCAGATGTTCGTGTATTATTAAATGTACTGATGTGTTTCTCCTTTCCACAGGATGAGAGGAACCAGATCCTGACTACCTACCTGTGGGTCCGCCAGGTATGGAATGACGCCTATCTCACCTGGAAGAAGGAGGACTATGATGGTCTCGACACCATCCGCATACCCAGCAGCTACGTATGGAGACCTGACATTGTCCTCTATAACAGGTAGGTATGGCTGATCTGCTCAATTGCAAGACGTTGGCAGAAAAGCAGACTGAATAATTGTCCGTGTTACTGAGTTAAGACTGACACATGATGCAGGCTCTATCCCACCTAATCCCATAATCCCAGGATCGATTAGTAACGGGTTACATGCAATCAGATTACAAAAAATAAGAAACCATAATCAGCGCAGATTTCATTTGATGAAAAGGGGAATTAGATTATAGTTACATTGTCTGAGATTACTTGATACATTTTTGATTAAATCTTTAAAATATGATACATTTTTTTCATATAACCAATGCTATGAACTGACATAAGGGGTTCCTTAGAAAAGTGCTCCACTTTGTGGCGGCGGGGAAAGAATGGTTTTAAGTAAGGCTGAAATATCTAAATCTATTGCAATTGCTAGATGATTCACGATATTGGAAGGACTCATCATTTAGTCATCATTATTTTCATTGAAAAATATATTAGAATGATCATGGTTAGATTAATAATAACAATAATTTATTTGCAATGGTATTTTGACACACATTTTAGCTCTAGAAATATTGCGCCTCCTGCGATTTATATATTGCAGTTGACCATATTAAGATTTTGATAAACGTCAGATACGTTATTCAGCCCTAGTTGAGTCAAGATGGACTGTTTTTGTACAGGGACATTTTTGTTTTTAATAATATTTGTGAAATTTAAAATATTTTGGCTGCGTCCATTTTTTTGGTATAAAACGCAATATTTTCAATGTTAAACCAAAAAAGTATTCCAGATTATATTAAAAAAAATTGTAATGCAATGGATTATGTTGCTAAATAGAAATATTTCCATGTAATTTGTATTGAGTAACTGACTACATTTAAAAGATTTTACCCAACCCTCCCTAATCCCATCTCCACGACGCTGGTCCTCTGTTCCTTCTCCCTGCCTTCACATCCTCCACTTTCTCTGCCACAGTGCAGACGACGAGTTTTCCAGCTCCATGGAGACCAACGTGGTTCTTCGTAACGACGGCCAGGTCATGTGGGACCAGCCAGCAATCACCAAAAGCTCGTGCTCCGTGGATGTGGCCTTCTTTCCCTTTGATTTGCAGCAGTGTCATCTAACCTTTGGATCTTGGACTCACAACGGCAACCAGATGGACTTGTTCAATGCCTTGGACACTGCAGACCTGGCCGACTTTGTCCCCAATGTGGAGTGGGAGGTGAGTAACCTTTTTAATGTGCTCAGGACAAGACCTCATTTCTTAATTCTTTCACAAAATCAAATCCTTTTTCCAGGTTCTGGGCATGCCAGCCAAGAAGAATGTTATCCTGTATGGTTGCTGTTCAGATCCGTACCCGGACATCACCTTTAGCCTCCACCTGAAGAGACGTGCCTCCTTCTACATCTTCAACCTCCTCATCCCCTGCATGATGATCTCCTTTCTAGCTCCGCTTGGTTTCTACTTGCCGGCAGATTCTGGTGAAAAGGTTTCTCTGGGTGTCACCGTCCTGCTGGCTCTCACTGTGTTTCAGTTGCTGGTGGCTGAGAGCATGCCACCCTCCGAGAGCGTCCCACTGATAGGTGAGAAGACTTTCAATTCTCTTTGGGTTGTTCATTTGAGAAGAAAATATTTTCCAAGTCAAGCGGCTGGTGTTCATGGTGGTTATAACACATCTAAGAGGCACTATTAAGTATTTCTATTATATCAAAAGGCTTCTTTGTAAACGTGAAGGCAATCATTGTCAGATTCCTGAAAATCGTTTAGTTTTGACACTGCAAATCAGTTCCTCTCTTCCATGTCTGGATGCAGTGGTGGACTCAGGCACCAGCGTGCAGAACGTTTTCTAGCATGTAGGGCAGCCTATATAGCACTGCATCATGTTTTCTCTATTTAAGGGCACCCATTAGTGCACTGCATCTCCTTTTCTCCGCTGGAAGAGCATCCGACAGGGTACTTTATCCTGTTTTTTTCTCCTGGAAGGGCCTGCTAGAGGGCACTGCACCACATTTTCTCCACTACATATATATTTTTAAGACAACAAATGCAGAAAGTAGGCAGTGTTTCCAAGGCACTGATTTCATGCCTGAGAGGCAAAGCCAGGATAGAGGAAACAATAGGTGTTATGTGATCATATGAAAGGAACAGTGTTTGTGAGAGTGTTTATTTAAGTCCTGCTTCCTGTCAAACTGGTAAAACTGCAAACGTTGCCAAATAGATGTTTTACAAACACATTCAAAACCATCCTCCATTTCTTCCACTTTGGAACCTTTTGGCATTTAATACGCCAGTTACAGTTCAAACACTTAGACCATAGACTGATACACTGGATTGTCCTGGGTTTGTTGAGGTAATATTGTCGCCTACTGACCCAAACATAAAACACATTCTTGTATATCTTGGACTGACTTGTCTTAAAATTGCATGTTCTATGGGCCGTTATAGGTTACGGGGAAAAAAAGAAAAAAGTCTCCAGTAACTCCAGGGTGCACATACACAATTTATTCTAGACTGAATATATTCTGTTCCAAAGGTTTGTCACTGAACCAAACCAGAAATGCAGCGAAATGTACTTCTGAGAGCTTCAGCAAAGCAACACTGGAAAGACCGGTGTTTCAACAAAGCACATTTCACAGATGAAAGTGAAAGTTTGTCAAAGCAACAACAGAGCTGAAGAAGAGAAGAGTATTAGTTTTCTCCGAAGAAAAAATTAATTGAGATAATCAGGACTTTCTCAACAACGCAGCAGAGTCTCAAACATTGGTAAGTACAGCCCATGATACTCACTGTAGCAAGTAGGATTAACACATACTACTACTGAGGCAGGACGCTCCATGTAACATTTAATTTAAGTGTACACACTTTAAAATGACAGGACTCACAAATAATTCCACTTTTGTTTTTTGACACTTGACTTTTTTGACTTTTGTTAGTGTGTAGATATGGCTGCTGCCAACTGTCTACTGACTGAAGATCAGTTTCTGTGCCCTATCTGTCTGGATGTGTTCATTAAACCAGTTGCCACGCCATGTGGACACAACTTCTGCAAGACCTGCATCACTAAAAACTGGGATATGAGTGTCCCTTCCCGGTGTCCTGTGTGTAAAGAGGTTTTCTACACAAGACCTGAGCTACGGGTCAATACTTTGATCTCTCAGATGGCTGACCAGTTCAGACAGACTGCTCAACAGAAAGCAATCAGCAGCAACTCGGAATTACAATGTGCCAGATCAGAAGACATTTCCTGTGACATCTGCACAGGAATCAAACTGAAAGCCCGGAAGTCCTGCCTGGTGTGTATGGCCTCCTACTGTGAGACTCACCTGGAACCTCATCTGACAGTCATGGGTCTGAAAAATCATCAGCTAATCAATCCTGTGGAGAGCTTTGAAGGCAGAATGTGTAAGATGCACAATAAACCTCTGGAGCTGTTCTGCAAGACCGACCAGACGTGTAGCTGTGTGCTCTGCATAATTTTAGATCACAAGACACATAATGTTGTTCCTCTGAAAGGAGAATATGAAGAGAAAAAGGCAGAACTGGGAAAGATAAAGGCTGAAAATCAACAGATGATCCAGAAGAAACAACTGAAGGTACAGGAAATCAAATGCTTAGTGGACCTCAATAATGAAGCTGCACACAAAGAGAAAGCAGACGGCGTTCGGGTCCTCACTGCTCTGAAGAAGTTTGTTGAGAAAAGCTTAGCTGAGCTCGTTGAGACAATCGAAGAGAAGCAGAGATCGACAGAGAAAGAGGCTGAAGGCTTCATCAACGAACTGGAACAGGAAATCTCTCAGCTGATGAAGAGGAGTGCTACGCTGGAGCAGCTTTCACGCTCCGAAGACCACCTCCAGCTCATCAAAACCTTCCCTTCCCTGAAGGCTGCTCCCTCCACAAAGGACTGGACAGAAGTCAGTTTCTGTCCTCTGACTTATGAGGGGACTGTGATGAGAGCTGTGGATCAGCTGCAGGAGACGCTCAGTAAAGAGATGAAAAAGGTCTTTGAGCCAGAGCTAAAGAGGGTACAGGAGTATGCAGTGGATGTGACACTTGATCCTAAAACAGCAAATCCCTGGCTCATCCTGTCTAATAATGAGAAACAAGTGAACTGTGGTGAGGTATATAAGGATCTCCCAGATAATCCAGAGAGGTTCTCCTATTATGCTAGTGTTTTAGGAAAGCAGAGTTTCACTTTAGGGAGCTTTTACTACGAGGTTCAGGTTAAAGGGAAGACTAAGTGGGATTTAGGAGTGGCCAGAGAGTCAGTCAACAGAAAGAGACACATCACTATGAATCCTCACAGCGGTTACTGGACGATGTCTTTGAGGAAAGGAAATGAGTACAAAGCTCTTGCTGACCCTCGTGTCCATCTCTCTCTGATGTCAGAGCCTGAGAAGGTGGGGGTGTTTGTGGATTATGAGGAGGGTCTGGTCTCCTTCTATGATGTTGATACTGCAGCTCTCCTCTACTCCTTCACTGGCTGCTCCTTCACTGAGAAACTCTACCCATTCTTCAATCCCTGTAATAATGACGGTGGTAAAAACTCTGCACCTATGATCATCTGCCCTCTCCATAAAAAAAAGGTTAACGTAAAGCGATTATGCTCAAGAATACGAAAAATCCAGTAATCAACAAAATCACACAATAAATGAAGAGTCTGTAACTCTGATACACCAGGAACTTTCTTTGCTGCTTTCCATTAGAGACGACGTCTGTGTCCTTTCTCAGTAAACTTCTCTCTTTTAATCTACGAGTACCCCATGGTGTTTTAATCAGTTGCCATGGTGATAGAGTGTGAATGTGAATTCATTTTATTTGCAATATTTTGGATCTTTTTCAAATTTGTGGCCTTTGCACTCAGGTTTCTTTATGCATGAATTGGAAATGCGCATTAAAACAGTAGTAATCATTTGATTTTCTGAAAAAAAGATTCCGTACGCAATATCTGTCTCCAAGAGTGTCAAAACATCACGACCTAATTAGAAATAAGAATTTGCAAATAAAAAATGTGTATGTAAGTTATATGATCGTTTTATGTATGAATAGTGCAATGTGAGTTTCTGTATTCATGGTAACATTTTGAAATAAATAAAACCAAAAGAAAAAGATTTGGATGGTACCTGCTTCAATTATTTTGAATTATTACGTTTCTTACATTTCCTGTTTTGTGTCATGGTAAATACAAATAAGAAGTTATGCTTGTGATTAGTTCCCACGGTCTGCTTTACATTTCTTTAAGTTGGGAACACGTGTCCATTCTATTGAGGAGATCATAAGGTCTAACAACACCACAACCGCCACAGATGTCGGATTAAAAAGACGATCTTTGGTGCAAAGTTACGTACGCCACAGATGCAGCTCAATGTTTCTACGGTGTGTGTCCCCGTGTAATATTGTGTTCCAGTTGGTAAACGTGCCTTCCTCCAGCATAAACGTACAACCATGAGTCTGAAGGATACGTACATTATGTTGCAGCTGTTGTATCCCTGCATCCCCCCCAGTGTATAAGAGCTTTAGATGAGATTCGAGCGTAAAAACAATGAATTTGAAATGAATGTTGAATATGCTGAGATGTAGTTTACTGTTGTCTAGGAGAATAAAGTTGCCAGGCAAGCAGATCTGCAGTTGTTCTGTATGTGCAGTCTTTTGGTTTCTAACAAATACACTGAGCGGGCAGTAAAGAGTTTAGTGTACAGTTTTAAGCCCGGCAGTAAACAACCTGTTTATGTTTGCTGGCTAACAGCACTGTAATGAACAGGAGGCCTGAATGTTGATGAGGCCTGTCAGAGGATATTTTGAAATACAACGATCAGAGCTCAGGAATCAATGACCTCATGTCTCAATGTTGCCAACAGCTGTTCATTAAATCCTCACATTTCAGCTGAGAACTTTCTGTACAGCCAGTTAAACTGTTTCCATCTCACTGAAGAAGTACAAAGTGCTAAAGTATAAACATCCTAAAGTAGTTTAACTACATATTAAAGTTATATTGTACTACTCGTAGAAATAACCAAATATCTGTTAAAGACATAGATACTTGGGAGATTACATGTACTGCTGATATAATTTGGTGCAGTATAAAGTAAAGTAGATTTTTAACCTGTTTCACAAGGTGCACATTTTTTTATTTACTTACACTCATACGATTTTGTCAATTTAATCGTGGAGTTTCTCCAGAATCATGCAAAAACACAAAAACAGTCTCGTGTTTATCTGAGATGTGCTCATAAATTTCTTGGAAATAAGTCTTTCAGCATGAAAAAAACATGAAACAACTACTCAATGACAGAAATCTTAGCAAACTAAAGCCAAAACGACCGATTAGTCAACTAATCATAAGAATAATAATAAGAGGGAGCAGCCAAACTGTTGTGTAAGTGGTATTATCTCAGGTATTAAACAGGAAGTAGAAACATGAAAACAAGAGAAAGGACACAATTATTAATTTCTTCTTTTGTGCCGCCTTCAAATGGAAGTTGTGAGATTGGGAAGTTGAGTAGAGTAGTAGTTGTGGACACCCTTTTAAAAAGTGATTGATCATTTTGTGACTTTGTTTCAGACTTTATATTTAGGAAACAGAAACGAGGAAACGTCAGTCTGGGTCAAAGTAACTCTTCTTGTTACCTGAGACGCCTTTTCTTACAATCAAACAGAGGGTCTTTGAGACTTTGAAGATTTTTAACTCTAAATAATCTTCATTTCCTTTTTTTTAACAGGAAAGTACTACATTGCTACCATGACGATGGTCACGGCATCAACGGCGCTCACCATCTTCATCATGAACATCCACCACTGCGGCCCCGAGGCTCGTCCCGTCCCACAATGGGCCGAGCGCTTCATCCTTAACTACCTTGCCCGCATCTGTTTTGTCTATGAGGTCGGTGAGAACTGCCTCGGCGGGACTACATCCAGGAAACAACCTCTGTCGCAGGAGGAGTCTGAGGCCCAGGCAGCCAATCGCAGCAACCCAAAAGGAACAAGCTGGGATGTGAACGGGCAGGTGTGGGGCAGCAGGGTGGAGGAGGATGAGCCTGGGGACTCGACCAACCAGACTGAATGGAAAGAGGATACGTTTGTGACCATCGACCACTCGGAGGAGGAAGGAGCTGCTGGAGGACACGACGGGGAGCGGGAGGAGCCAAGCAGTGCCTGTGGAGGAGGAGGAGGAGAGCATGTCGAGGAAAAGAAAGGCGTAGGAGGTGAAAGCGAAGGCAGAGGCGGAGCCGGGGAGAACAGGAGGGAGATCTTGGTGAAAACCGTGTGTGTGTGCCAGCACCAGGGACTGCGCAGGAACGTTGAGTATATTGCCAACTCATACCAGGACCAGCGAGCCGGGCAGCTGCGCGTCGGGGAGTGGAGGAAGGTCGCCAAGGTCATGGATCGCTTCTTCATGTGGCTCTTCTTCATTATGGTCTTCTTCATGAGCATCCTCATCCTGGGAAAAGCCATCTGACGGAGATCAGGCCTTCAAAGATTCCCATGAGAGGGTGATGGTATCCAGTTGGCACACCGATAAAATAATTAGTTTCTTAAGTTTAAAATCAGTCTTAATTTTCTCGAAACAAGTGAACAATCATGGTTTTGTTTGAAAAGTAATGAATTTCAGATGGGTTTAAAGGTTCAGTCCACCATTTCTGTGTATAGCACACCAACCTGCCGTAAATTTATACTCTATCTGGTGTCTTTGCAAGCAATGATTTCCACCAGAAAATGTGGATACGTGGGTTTGCACAGATAGAGCCACAGATAGGTAGATACATCAGTTTGTGAGGGTAAAATAAGCAATAAAAAGGCCACAGATCATTTCAAATGCTTTGACAGCATCACATTAAATATATAGACATGTTAATCAACTAGCTCTTTAGATCACGAAACTCACACTGGGATCATTGTGTGTTGACCCATAAGGATACACCAATACTGTATTTCCCAGCGCTGACGCACATCAACTGTATAGAAAACAGCAAATTTTGTCACCTTTGCTCCCGAGACTAGCAAATCCTGGCTCCTGTACTGGGTCTACTATGTTTTCTACAGGTGTCAGATGACATGATGCTCTGTGTTGCATTGCATAACATTTTTGTTTTTTTGTCTTAATTAATATTATGTTTTTGATACTTTAGCATCATACGCAACATGTTGTCCAGAAACTTCGACAATAGATTCCTCACGTGAAATACTTAATGATTTGCCATAATTGAAATGTCTTTAAAGTTGCCATGGTAAGCAGCTTGTGGAAGACTCCAGTGACGCACAATGGCAAGTAGGCAGGTAGACAGGCAGGCAGATAGGCAGACAGGCAGGTCGGCTGTCCAATCATTCAAATGAAATGATTGAATTGACTCTTTAGTCCTTTGACAGCCACAGATATCAGATTTTTTTTTTTTTTATCAACGCATTTGATTTAATGATTGCTGTCGAGATGTTAAGAGAACTTCAACAAATATAACAAAAATACATTTAATTTTAGAAATTCATCTTTTTTTCTGAAGAAATCTCAATTAAATTACACTACGGGAGTTTTAAGCAGCTTGACGCATAATCCCATTTCTTTTAAAGATTTTTTCACTTGTTTGAAGGAAAACTTGATTTTAAAGATAAATATCCTCATTAAATGTTTTTAAAGAAAGGCTTCCATCTGTTTGTGAAGATCAAAACTGAAAGAAATATATTTGTTTACATGATGACTGACCACTGTATGTCTAACAGCTGAACACACACACACACACACACACACACAACTCTCACGTTAAAGTTTTAACAGCATTATGTTTGCCACACTTTTTTCATATGAATATTATATGAGTGTTTTTTGACAATTTAAAATGCAGGATTGTTTTAAAATCATCAATCACATTGAAATGACTGATATCTGGGACAGAAACTAATAATACATGTTTTCTATTTATCAATTTATTACTTTTAGTACAATATATAAAATGTGTTCCCATGTCACCTTTTAAAACGGGAGAAGCTCACATCATCTGTAGTTTGGAGATTTAATTTCACAAATTACTTCAACTATCAGAAGTCAATCAACTAATTCCTAATGAAAGTAAATACGTCAGTTGTGAAACATACTTTGTTTATACAAAGTGATAAGATAACATTCAGTAAAATGAGGAAATTGCCAGGAAAATAAGAGATAGAGGGATGAAGGAAGCCGGATTCTGATTCTGGAAGCAGAAACTGGCTTGAGTTTTGCAAACTAGAGCGGATTTTCAGCTCAAATCCAAAACTCCAAAATCTGGTCATATTCGGGCCACAGCCGGATAACAATTGGTCCTCCGAGTACAGTCGAGTGTGTCCACACAATTACTTGGATACCTGGGGAATGCTCTATTAAAACAAATCCTTTCTTCTAATGAAATGATAAAACACTGTAATTTAAAAAGTTCACAGCAGAGCAGATCATCCGTCTCCTGTTGTCACAGTTTAATGATGATTCAGAGAAAATCCTGCATAATTAATCTCTCACATTATCAGTTTTGCAGCCACACGAGTTTAACACGGTGTAACTCACTGCATGACCTAGCCACGCACCGTATCTGCACATTGAAATAAAAGATGAAAAGTGAAAAGCATGGTGGTAATCTCATGAAGGCAGAGTTATTCACTGCAAGACATTACCTTCATGAGTATTATCATCATGCGTTCAATACTTCAATTATGGTCACAAATGTAATTCACAAATATATAATTTGGAGCGAATGAATTCACGCTCCAGGCTGTTTATCTGCTTCCACACGATTTACAATATTATATGTTGTCTTTTTAAAAAGAGTCAATTACGCTGTAAAATGTCGGGATTAGTACAAATCAGACCAAAGTTAAGTAATACTAATCAGAAATGTGAAAAAAAAAGTTCAACTTAATTCAAATGTAAACGCCAGAATCCAAAACAAAGAAATATTACTCAACCTCATTGCAGTGTTTGTAGTCTTCAAAATGTAAAAGCAAGAAATGCCAAATCTTTCCTGTAACGACTTGTTGTGTATCTTGTATGTCTGCAGTTTGTCTGAAGACATATTTACACATGACACATCGTTAACGCCATAAAATACATTAAAGATTTCTTATTAAAACAACTTTGTTTACTGCAGTTTGTCGAGACTTTTTTTTTGCCAGAATTTACAAACAAATGTTTAGTATTTTTCATGGAGTTTAATCCGGTGTTTCTCAAGCTGGGGGTTGGGACCCCCACGGGGTCGCAAGATAATTACTGGGGGTCGGCAGATGGTTAAAATAACATATTACATCGCCTATACCAGTGATGTAATTTACCTTACAATAGATTTGATCTCTGTGGGGTCAGGGCCGATGGTGAATCTATCTCTGTATGTGGGCGAAGGAGGTGCAGGTTGAGAAACATTGGTATATCCTACCGACTCAACACTTAATATTATTATTATTTTCATTATTATTGTTATTATTTAGGAGGAGAGAAAAGGGCTCACAATACTGCTAATTGATAGTTATTTTTTGTAAAGATACAGTTGACAAAAATGCATATTATTTAATGTCAAAGGAAAGTTATACAGTATATAGTAAAAAAAAAACACTATGAAACAGTTCGTCTTCGGATGTTTTTCCACTTGTGCATATTTGTGCAAATAATTCACTATGTGCAGAGATTAACTCTGGAGTTTGAGTTGTAACTAAGTCAGGGGTCTCAAACTGTTTCACACCCAGCAGCACTTAATAAACCCTTCCGGACCACCGGACACCTCAAATATCCAGAAACAATCGTCCTGTTTACCTCCAGCAGTATATTACACATAATATTGAGCTTTATGTGACCTTCTCTACATTAAAGCAACAATACAAATACAACAAGGATTATACAAGCATTTCATTCACCATCCATCCATCCATCCATCTTCAACCGCTTATCCGGGGTCGG
>CALSBV010010880.1:104109-114759 GCA_943590825.1 Bovichtus diacanthus | reverse complement strand
GCACTAGGCTCCCGACAACACAGCCCTCAGGTTCATAGGAGCACCCATTTCATTCACATGTGATCTAAATAGATTTTACATCATATGAAACGTAGACGACTTTTATTACTGAGTTTATGTCCGAGCGAATAAACTTACTGATGAAAATTAAGGTTTTTTCACATCCAAGCTTTTTTCAGGAAAATTAAGTATTTTCTTAAATAATTTCTTTTCCATGAAAATTAAGTTTTTTTCTTTTACTTAAAGCTTTTTCCGTAAAAATTAATTATTTTTGAGATAAATAACCTCTGAAAACGTTTTTGTTATTGTGTTGTTTGTTACTTTTCTTGCTGTGTGGCTTGTAGCTGCATTAGCAGAAGATTAGCAGCAGATGGAGCTAAAGAACTTTCAAATGCATCCTGAACACCAGAGTCTTTCCACAGCTCCTCTATATTCACATTTAGTACAAACATATTTCCATTCAAGTCTCATTCACTTCCTCTGAACCCCAAAACCCGGGGTTTTTAACTCCATGGTATGCTTGACTACCTCTACAACCTTCTGCATAGCGCCTTTTGAGCTAGCATACTTCATTCTACTTTTCATTTGTGCACTGTCAGGAGCCCACATCATAAAGACCAGTTCCTCTTTTTTAATATTTTCCTTGGTTTCAAAGTGGCAGTCATACAGCACGTAGCGGCACTGGTCACAAAGCAACAGACTCTCGAGGAACTTGAACATCGTCCACGTCTTCCAGATCTTTTTGGCGGTAAATTTTCTCCACTTTAATTTGTTCATTAATGTGAAGTATCACGATTCTTAATAATTGCCATATTTACACCATTTATCATCGCCAGAAACTGTAAAAACATCCATTTTTATCGTATTTTCACATCTTAAGATGGACCTTGATCGAATCATGTGTGACGAACACTTCTGTCAACCAAACCTAAGATTACAATCGTGATATTTCACCAAAATCACTTGCAGGGTGTTCACACAGAGAAGACAATAGAGAGGCTGTTTATGTTTTAATGTCAAATGCAAATTATTATCTCACCAAATGTTAAGATTTGTACTGAAACCCTGAAAGGTCATGGTGGGCGCACCCTCCGCTGTAGCATTGCAGCTCGATAGATAACTAGTAGCTCTTGTAGTTCACATAGTTCTTTATACCGTGTCATGACCGGCTGCTGCTGTGGCCATGGGATCTGTGATTATGGCCGTGACACATTTTAACACTGGGCGTAACACTAACTACAAGCAGTGGTTTTGATGTGGCTGTGTTGGCTGGGCATAGCACTGAAGCTTTTTCTCAAGGGTATTGGTAAAACATCTGTCGGTAAGGGATGGATGTGGCCTAATGATGCTTTCTTGGCTCATGTCAATAGCCACAGTGCAGCTACCGTAGCCACATCAATAGCATCATATATGCAACCTCAAAAGCAGCCGTAGCCGAGTAATAACCATATCCACGGCACAGAGCAGCGGCAGCAGTGCTCACAGCTGTTCACTGTCCTGTTGAGAGGACGAATGAGCAATAAATGCATTTAGATAAAGAGTCACATCATCTGTTGTGCCTGCAGAGTTTAAATCAAACTGGCAGTGTGTTATAACTGGACTGGACCAACACGCTAACTGTTCCTGTAGATTAGGGGAACGCAAACATATTGTGAAACGTAAAAAAGATGTTCAGAAAATTCCCACCATACAGCACATGTGAGTGTTATAATATGATCATTATAATACGAGTCAGCCAAAATAAACTCAAAGGTCTTACTACAGTACACCCCCAACCTGGGGGCCTCAAAAGCCTCACAGGGTTTCATGAGGCCTTCTTGATTTTAAGGGTTGTAAAATATAGATATATATATATATATATATATATATATATAAATATAAAGTTGGCCTTTTTCTATAAAGAAAACTAAATGATACAAATTACTTTTTAAGATCTAAACTTAAAGATATAAATGCAGTTAAAACAACCAAAGAGCTCGAACGATGGCCAAGCATCAGGGAGAAGAAAATTCTGAATTTGTGAAAATAATTTGTCCTATAAATAACAGGAAAACTGATCTCTGATGCAATATTCACAGGAAATAATCTGCTCAAAGTTCATGCAAATCGCTCGTTTTACACAAACTTCCTGCAGTTATTGCGTTCACTATTTGGTACTGTACAGGTATTGTTATGCAATCAATATATTGTGAAATATCCATAAAATATGTCACTTAACGTTAGTCAGGGGTCCCTTAGGGAAAACAATTATGAGCCACTGTAGAACAAAACACCCAGACACTAAAACAGAGTATGGGTCAGTATACTTGACCAATAAATGTGATTAGAATTCTGATTGTCCAATAGCACGACTGGCCTGACAATGTAAACCAGTTAAGGTGGGATATCTAGTGAATATCAGAGTTTCACTTTGCAAAACTTTGTTGTGAACAGTAAGGCAAAAAAGTTTAATAAAAACTGTTGCATGTTGGGAACCCAGGGGAGACACTGCCCCCTAGTGGTCCACCAGTTTCACCAGCATGTAGTTGCCACAGCAGCCAGTAATGAGTGCTAATGTTTCTGAAACAAATGCGATCATTAATGAGGTCCACTGTGAGCTGCTGCCTTACAAAACACTTTTCAACAGTTTCTGATGGTAATTAGCCCTCTGGGAGCAGCGAGAGGCCCAGTAATAGATGTTTATCAGCGCTCATGGAAGCTCTTGGGACGGACTGGGACTCACTTCCCTGTCACTGCATGATGAAACTTGGCTGCTGATTTTCCAACATGCTACACTTTGGTCCACAGCAGGAACACTTAGTAACTGCTAACCAGATTTTGATGGATTTGGACAAACCTAAACAAATGCATGAAAACATATCATGACAGACTCCCATGAAACTTCGCTGAGCATACACAATGCTTCGGCTTTAATCACTCCTCAAAGCACGGCCCTTCTGTCGAGGTAGTTTAGTTTAGGCTGTTACATGGTTACAATGTTTTAGACAATTGTGTGCTTCTAACTTAACAGTTTGGGGAAGACCTTCTCCTGACAATGATGCCATGAAGACAAAAAAAAGGTCCTTAAAGAAATGGTTTTCCCAGAGAACCCTGATCTCAACCCTGTCCAACACCTTTGGTACCTAACTGTAACACAGACAGAGAGCCATGCCAGCCAAGTTACTGTGAAAAAGGAGACCACACACTTCTGCAGAGTCAGAGAAAGTTAGGATAACAAGATGGACGGAGGAAGCAGAGAGAGACGTGTGAAGGTAAAGACAGAAGGCCGGTCTGCAGGCTGGAGTCTCTCCAGAGAGAGTGGCTCCCTGTCCGTCGTCCCCTGACTGCATCACTGCAGCTTTTAATTCTATTAACCTGCCGGTCACTGGGACACCGGGGAGCTCTGAGGCCTCCAGGACGATCATTACAGTCCAATAATTATAACAGAAGTATACCACAACACACACAAGTTTCAATACAAGACACACAAACTAAGGCAGAGGTTTGAAAATATTCTAACTTGACTGAAAAAGTCTCGCTGTTTGACTCCACTTCATACATACAGATACATAGAGTCTGGAGGAAAGTAAGAGAAACACAAAATGATCCTGGTGAGCCGTCTCATAAATATGTTGTTGTTTACGAGGTGCAGCTAACGTCTCTTCTGCAACATCAGTTGACTGTTTGTGATGAACAGACTGCAAAAACATATTTTCAAAAATAAAGCAAGGCTTTGTTGTGTTTTTCTGGAGAGTTGTTTTCAATCTGAATGCACTTTAAAGTGTAGAATTGTTGGTCGTCAGGTTGGCCCTCGTGGAGTATCCAAAATCAATCAAACAGTATAATTTGTAAATTATATATCTATATCTAACAAATATACTGTGATATATATCTTGTGTACAAGTGCAAGAAAGTCTTAAAACATGAAGATTCATCATCTGGGGACCATGAACATTCACAGCAAATTGTATGGTTTCCCACCAGAAGCTGCTAGAAAGAGCTCCTCTGGTAAATGAGTTAGACGGCTACTTTACCCCTTCATGACAACTGTATGGAGGGTTCATTTTTATATAACTGTTTAAATTATATAGAGGCTTAAAGGGAAGTGGTAACTTTGAGTGACAGGCGGGTGTCTCAATTTGCTACCTGCTAGCTATCTGCTCTGCTGCGTCACCCAGCCGCCTTAATTTCACTAACAATGCCCATTTTCTAATTATCCGAAAGTTGGCGTTACTGCCAAGTTGGCGACGGCCAGAGCCGCCCACTTTGAGCTTCACAACGGCTCTTTAGAAACCAGAGGGTGACGTCACGGAGAATACGTCCATATTTTATAGTCTCGACAAGTCAGAGCATCATCAACGCTCTGATGAGAAGAAGAGGGAGTAACAGGACGCTTTAAGCTTTTCACAAGAACCTTTACAGTGTTGTGCTCATTAGACATTACCTTTGGTTTTCTTCTTGCTCTGAGACGTTTGTTCATTAAGTGTCACTTGTCTGTTTTACTGCAGGTAATACTGTGTGATCTATTTCATTTAGTTAAGAATTACAAGGAAAGATGTCAGAGGCCAAGAACTCTTTTGTTCACATTTCTGTGTTTTACAACCTTTTACTGGAGTTTATTGTAATGTGTGATTATATTATTAGAACTATCATCACGTGTTGGGAGGGTTTTGATGGACTTGTCTTTTACAGAGCCGCACTGTTTTGGATGGAGAACTTCACAATGGTGAATCGTCTCAAACAGCATATTGTGTTCGAGCTAGAGGGCTTCTATGTACCACCAGGATACGCCACCTTCTTGTTCTTCCTTGCTCTGTGTAACTACATGGTGGTTCTGTTGGTGAATGGTGTGGTGCTGTGCGTCATTGTCATAGACAAGAACCTGCACAGACCCATGTTCGTAATGGTTTGTAACCTGGTAGTCTGTGATCTGCTGGGGGCTACGGCGATGCTGCCTCGCCTCATGATGCACTTCTTGACGGACCAGAAGAAGATCACCTACATTCTGGCCATCGCACAGGCCTTCTCTGTGCACACGTACGGCTTCGCACTGCAGACTATTCTGGGTGTGATGGCCTATGACAGGTATTGAAATGCATCAACATATCAAGAGAATTATATAATTATAAATGTACTGTCATGGATAAATGGTACAGACTGACTCAGATGACAAAAAAAAAGATATTTACTGTTTCAATATTCTCAGTTTACAGCTGTCATGTTAGGCTGATGTTTTTGGTGCTGTTGTTTTGTTACTAAGTTTAGAAACCGTTATTGATTATGAATTAAGAAAGCACCTTTGCTGCCTGTCACCCCACTTGCCCTCCTCCCAAGTCTCCAGTCTGTATCTAGGGATAAGAAATATCTTCTTGTGCTCTTCTCGGGACTTCATGAGTTGTGCTTGAGCTTTCATCCTAAATATTGCCTTCATGTGTATTAACCTTTGCACAAAATTCCTAAAAAGTTGTATTTTTGACAAGGACGATAAGACCATCCTCCACCTTTATTGTGGACTTGACTTTGCAGCCTATTGAGTTTGTGCCAGTGTATAATTATTAGAGCTAGAAACATGTAACTTGGCTAAATAACTGGAAATCATGTAGAAATGCTTCCCAAAAATATGACCCGCCATCAAATAGTCTTCGCAAACGGCTTAGCATGAAATCTTTGAGCAATCCTGCACTTAGACCTGAACGTACACCCCAAATGTCTTTAACATCCAAAAAAGGGGGGGGAAATGACGACGCTTAAAGAGTGAAATTATTGAGATGTTGCATCTATTGTTATGATGAAACAAGGGTGTCATAGGTCTCACTCCTTCTTTAGACAGAAATAACAAGTTGAAGTGACTTTGTTCAGCTTTGTGAAGCATGGAACCCGGTCACTGCTGGTTGCTATATCTTAAACCAGGACAGACGGATGGATTGTCTTTAACAGTGCTCTCCCTCTGCAGGTACGTTGCTGTGTGTGAACCACTCAGGTATCAGGCCATCATGACATCGGCTCGGCTGCTCTCCTGCTGCACCCTGGCCTGGCTCACCGCTCTGCTGTGTATTGCTGTGCTCTTTGCTTTTCATGTGAATATCCCGCTGTGTAGCAATACCATCAAACACGTGTACTGCAGCAACCGTGCTATCCTGAACCTGGCCTGCATTCCCACCCCCATTAACAACATCTATGGTCAGTGCATTCCTCTAGAATAAAGCAACAGACATACAGTATGTTGTTGAACATTGTCCATTATCCACAGCCCTTATCAGTAGGAGATCAGCAAATTCAGCATGTTGGGCTGTTATTGAAGGGCAGAATGAGACAAATGGCTGATGAAATGAAATTAAAGGTTTACACGATAATTCACTGACAGAATAATTGTTGTTTTCTTTATGTTTTTCTAGGTCTGTCCTTGACCTGGTCTTTGAATACGAGCATCTTCATCATCATTGCCTTTTCCTACTTCAGAATCCTGCATGCTTCTGTAAAGCAAGGCAGGGCTGACAGCTCTGTCCGTAGTAAGGCCTTTCAGACGTGTGCATCGCACCTTGTTGTGTATGTGCTCTACCAAATAGCTTCAGTGGTCATAATTGTGAGTCAGAGGTTTCCCTCACTCTCGCAAAATATCAAGAGGTTCTTCAGCATCCTGTTTATCATCATTCCAACAGCCATCAACCCCATTATCTACGGACTGGTCAGTAAAGAGTTACGTGCTAGCATCATCAAGCATTTTTACCAATTTACAAGTCTGTCACAGAAAATGAGAAGGGTTTAACTTTTTAAGGTTTTTGTATTCTTGATAATACCGTATAATTGTTTTACCTGTTTGTAAAGTTTTCATTAACTTAGCAGATCTTTATATCAAAGATTATTTAGGTTTTAGGCATAGACGTGGCTTAGTGGTCAAAGCTCTTTCCCCATGTCTTCTGTCTGTATCTATTTTCTACAATCAAAAGTTAAAATATACATCATATATTGTCTGGGTTTTTTTTTTCCACTACCACTACAACCTAATAAATATTGTAAATGTTTCACAGAAGAATTAATTAAGCTTGAATTTGGTTAGTGTTGCTCAATGCAACAAAAACAAATAAATGCCATCATGTTCCTCTAAATACATTACATGAAGTTTTACAAATGAAATATTAAAACCCACTCACAGGATGTTGTACAAGGTGCAATACAAATACAAATATTATTATTGTTATTTCAGTTTAATACCCTAATAAATAACCTACAGTTGGCCCATGTAGGTTTACGTGTTGGGCTTTCCAATAGAAAACACATGTAGGGCCTAAAAGGGAAAAACTGCTGTGGCCCAACTTGGGCTGACCCATAAAGTGCCTGTATGAGTTTTCTGATTGCTGTGCTTATGATATAAATATCAATGGCAATCAGTTTTTAAACACCTTATTTTCAATAAATATATTTTGACATTACTTCTTATCTCAGTGGATGTAAACAGAATTGGTATGTAGCTTGTTGACATTTGCATCGTGATTTCTTAATGTTGCTTCACATCTTTTCTGAGGTAATGATAAATAATTCCCAGTACGACTAAATCATGTCTATAATCCTTTGCTACAAAGGAGATATTAAGAGGTGCTGGTTGATATTATCAGTAGTGAGTGGGGAGGCGAAGACGAAACACCGGGATTACTGATCTGCAAGCAACTGTTTCATCACAATAATTTCTGATCAAGGTCCCATGTTAGGAATATTAACTCCGGGAGTTTTATTTGTTACAAATAAAACGAACAGTACTTGTGATTTAAACATAATATTGTTGTTTCAGGTTGATGGAAAACTTCACCTACAACAGCTTCACACTCCAGGTGGAGGGGTTAAATGTTTCAAAGGAGTCTCTGCACTTTGTCTTTCTGTTTTTCTTTTTCTCCTATGTGTTTATAATGGTCGCAAATGTGGGCATTTCTGTTCTGATTCTCGTTGACAAAAACCTGCACCAGCCCATGTATCTCCTTTTTTGTAACCTGTCAGTCAATGACATACTTGGAAACTCTATCTTGGTTCCCCGTTTGCTTATAGACTTGCTGAAGCCTCCCTCTGAACGCCTCATCAGTTACTATGAATGTGTGGTCCAAGCTTTTACCACACAGATGTTTGGTACCACTGCTCACACCGTGCTCATGATTATGGCCTTTGACAGATATGTGGCCATCTGTAATCCTCTGCGCTATGCTGTCATAATGAGCAACAAAATGGTGATGAAGCTGACAGTTTCTGCCTGGGGAGTGGCCTTTGTGTTGGTCGGGATTCTGCTCGGTCTGACCGTACGGCTGAACCGATGTAGGACTATGATCACAAATCCTTACTGTGACAATGCCTCGCTGTTTAAACTCTCCTGTGAAAGTGTGTTTATTAATAATGTCTATGGCCTCACGTTCACTGTCGTCCTGTTCACAGGTTCTATTGGCAGCATGATTATCACCTATTCTAAGATTACAGCCGTCTGTCTCACCAGTAATAACATGTCTTTGAACAGTAAAGCCTTGAAGACCTGCAGCACTCATCTGGTTGTGTATCTGATCATGGTGTTTAGTGGAATGTCTATCATTGCTCTGCATCGCTTCCCTCAGTACTCAGACTACAGAAAACTCAGTAGCATTTTGTTTCATATCGTCCCCGGCAGCCTCAACCCCATTATTTATGGTGTGCAGTCAAAAGAGATACGGAAATTCTTGTCCAAGTTGTTTAAGTCCAAGAAAATTTTGCCATCTTAATAAAGACGATTTTCAATGTTTATTTGTAAATGTATCAACAAAAATAATATAAAATTTGAGCAAAGAGTGCCCTCCTGTACATCATGATCTTGTGTTGAACCCTCTTTGTTTTCCTTTGGCATGCAGGTCTCTACACTAGATGTTCTAGGTATCTGTGTTGTGTTTTTTAACCAAATGCTGAACTCAATCTGAATTGTGGTTGAGACCAAGTAGCAAAAAATTAGCTGATACCCCAAAGAAAAATAAGGCAAATGTATACACCGCTATTACCTTATTACCGGAGCTACAAGATAAATAAAATAATACATTAACAGAAAAAATGGTTTATCCTTCATCAGTCTTACGTAACCAAACAAAAATGAGGCTGGCATTGTTTAGCCTTCAAAAGGATAACATAATGACAGCCTTGTGAAAAAGGACAGTAAAATTTGTCTCATGACATTTTACCATCATGTTTATGTAAAATATATAAATGTCAGTAACATTAACTGTGGCCATGACAATTTAATGTAGAGTTAAATTAAACAAATATTAGGAAAAAATGTGTTCTAACTGGCCATCATAAGGTTAACATTAAGCTACTAACAATGTCAATTATAATTTCTGCTAACAATCACAAAGCTAACATTCCCCTACATTATAAATTGTCAGTAAGGTTAGCTGATAACTTTTATCACAAGGTAAACTTTAAAGTAGTAATAGACACATTTTTAGCTTTAACTTATCATTATGAAGCAAATGTTGATTGCACAATGTAATAGCAGTAGAACAATTACACCTTCAGCGGTTAGATGGGGTCCCTAAAAACCTCGCTTAATCTATGCAATTCTGTCTGCCAACGAGTACGATCTCCCGGGGAAATGAAGGCTTGATTTATGGCACAAAGGAAGTGTGTCAATCATTGTGCAACCGAAACAGGAAGAGGACAGCACTTTTGTTTTCACTTGTAGCTTATCAGTAGATATCACTAGTTATATGTTTTTTAGTTACTATCCCCAGGAGCAGAAATGGCGGACGTTGGAAAAAACGGATGTAACTGCGGAAAACAAAATGCGGTGTATCCTCTGTGGTTGGTAGTTGATGAAAACGTAAAGCGATCCAGTTGTCTTTGTGACAGGGGCGGCAACAAATAGCACCACTTGGAAACACTAATGGGGAAAAAGTTGTCTGTTTGCACTTTAAGCTACATAACACACTGTCAGTAACATTAGCTGCTAACCACCATAAGGCTAACATTAACCCTCGTTGTACAATAGCAGCAACATTAGCAGCTCACTTTGGCCAACACCAGGCTAACATTAAAGTTAGCCCTGACAATACATTGTTGGTAACATTAGCTGCCAACTTTAGATAACACAGATCTAACATTAAGCTTTATTATACAATGGCATTAACTGCGTACTTCGGTCAACACAGGGGTAGCATTAAGCTACATGACACAACGTCAGTAACATTAGCTGCTAACCATCACAAGGCTAACGTTAACCTACATTATATGTTGTCAGTAACATTAGCTGCTAACTTTGGTCATCACTAATCTAATCGAGGTAATTAAAAAAATGCCAGTAACTTGTTAGTTTGTGGTTACGAAATGAGAAGTTGCTGCCAGGCAACGGCAACATGGAGATTATTAACATTACTGTTGGCATCTAGAAGCCACTGATCAAACAATCTAGCAAGTTAGAGAACAGGTAACGTAATGCAGGAAATGCAAAGGCATAATAACAAAGGGAAAAGTTGATGCTGTTGGTAATGTCAACATTTTCCTCAGACATATTATAAAATTACAAAGAAAAAGACTATATGACTAAAATTAAATATTTTTTTATAAATATATTAACTTACCATCCACCAAAAAATGTACTTCAATGGGCTCCACCATTTTAAAAAATGTCAGCAAACACGTCACAACTCCTGAACTTGGAGCTTTCAGAAGATT
>CALSBV010010880.1:51496-66366 GCA_943590825.1 Bovichtus diacanthus | reverse complement strand
TACCGCTAAATCAAACGTTAGCGTATTCACAATAACTCCCAACCTTGTTCAGTTGTAACACGTAAAATACAACACAATACACTCACTTGCAGCTGCTCTATTCCCATGTTCTACTGCGTGACTGATAGCCTTGAGTTTGAAGTCCGCGTCGTAAGCGTGTCTCTTGACAGGCGCCATTTTGGGGTCCTTATACACACACGCTGTAATATTATGGTGAAGCACAGTATGTATCACTCCGCGACGCTCCTGACCACGGTAGCCGTAATGCTGCAAGCGGTGCAGCTTTGTAGTTTACCAAAGTCGTACTAAAACATTTTGACAGAGCGCCGTGAGCGCCGTGTACCACACAAAATCGCTTCGAGGTCAGTAAGCACAACCAGAATTAATCCATATATAAGGCGCTCCGGATTATAAGGCGCACTGTCGTTTTTTGAGAAAATTAAAGGCTTTTAAGTGCGCCTTATAGTCCGGAAAATACGGTACCCTTTCTTTAGCAGAATTGTATAAATTGGAAGGCTAACAAGCTAATCAGCTCGCGGTGATTTGCAGCTGGCGGGGTTGACCGCGCATGCGTGGTGAACCGCGTGTTAGAAAAGATGAGATCTCAGACTGGCTGACCTGTACGTCAATCAAGTGGCAAATGCCATAGTGAGGATGGATGATAGGCTAACTTTTAATAAAAAATATTTTTTTTTTTTCAATGCCATGCGATCTACCCACACTACCTTTGCGATCGACCGGTCGATCGCGATCGACGTAATGGGCACCCCTGACATAGATGAACCAGAAATCAATTATTAACCTTTGACAAAGCATTAAATATCCGTCTAAATAATTGATGATTTACAAAGTATTTATCAATCATTTAATAAGGTAATATAATTATCAGGTGCAACTTTATGATAGCCATTCAGATAATGTTTGTAGACTTTATTATTAAGAATTCAACAAAGTGTTGCAAATATCTGGTCAATCTATGTAATGTTTATAGATGTTTAAAAATTTGTTAAAGGTTAAGAAATAATTTGGTAATCAATAACAACTACTTCATCCAGTACATAAAATGTGTGCAACAATAAACTGTTAAAATAACAAGTTATAGCATTACTACTACTTAGTAAACATTATTAATTATCATTGCATTATTTCTTAACAGTAAAATAACTATTAAATAAAGTTTAATAACTATTCATTTCATTACGATAAATTGTGATTGTAAGTGGTGAAAATATGTAAATATTTAAAGGTCCGGAATGTTTTACCAACATATCAGTAATAACTTGACCCATCATTGAAAAAAAACATAGATAAGCAATATTCTTTTAAAATATTTATATATATATTTATTTTTCATTGTAGCAACATTAAAGTGATGGCAAAACTTTTCTGAACTGAAACCTCTGTGACAGGAATTTCCGTATCTCTTTAGACTGCACACCATAAATAATGGGGTTGAGGCTGCCGGGGACGATGTGAAACAGAATGGCAGCGAGTTTTCTGTAGTCTGAGTACTGAGGGAAGCGATGCAGGATGATAACAAGCATTCCACTCAGTAACATAATGAGATATACAAAGAGATGAGTGCTGCAGGTCTTCAAGGCTTTACTGTTCAAAGACTTGTTTTTACTGGTGAGACAGATGGCTGTAATCTTAGTATAGGTGATAATCATGCTGCCAATAGAACCTGTGAACAGGACGACAGTGAACGTGAGGCCATAGACATTATTAATAAACACACTTTCACAGGAGAGTTTAAACAGCGAGGCATTGTCACAGAAAGGATTTGTGATCATAGTCCTACATCGGTTCAGCCGTACGGTCAGACCGAGCAGAATCCCGACCAACACAAAGGCCACTCCCCAGGCAGAAACTGTCAGCTTCATCACCATTTTGTTGCTCATTATGACAGCATAGCGCAGAGGATTACAGATGGCCACATATCTGTCAAAGGCCATAATCATGAGCACGGTGTGAGTAGTGGTACCAAACATGTGTGTGGTAAAAGCTTGGACCACACATTCATAATAACTGATGAGGCGTTCAGAGGGAGGCCTCAGCAAGTCTATAAGCAAACGGGGAACCATGATAGAGTTTCCAAGTATGTCATTGACTGGCAGGTTGCAGAAAAGAAGATACATGGGCTGGTGCAGGTTTTTGTCCATGAAAACCAGGATTACAATGCCAACATTTACTAATATAATCATTAGGTAGGAAAAAAAGAAAAAGAAAAAGACAGGGTACATGGACACTTCTGTGATCTTTAACCCCTCCAGTTGGAGGGTAAAGCTGTTGTAGGTGTAGTTTTCCATCAATCTGAAACAAAAGACACAAATAGGGGGGGTGCTGATTCATCACATAAGTCATAAAGTCTTTCAAACACAAGATATAAGTTTCTGCAAATGTAAACAGGAGAGATTTGAAACAGTTCAGTGATTAGACAACTAAAAGCATTTCAATATTACCTTTAATGTCTCTCCTCTATCGTCACCAAATACTCAGCAGCCGTCTGTCAGATAACTACAGCCGCTGTCTCAATTTAAAAAGATGAACCGTAGTCGTGGGTGACGTAACATCATGTCATCAAGCTGGTCGCCATAGGCAACGCTGCTGATCTAATCAATGAAGTTTGCCCGTGCTTGTTCTTGAGTAATTCACATGTTTTGGTATTGCTGAAGTTGAAGGAAAACATTATCAGTTCATATGAGAAAACAGCCTGCAAATCGAGGGCTACCACCTTGGCTTGACCCTATCCTAAGTTTCCATCTGGCTGTTTATTTATTTCCATGCAACTTTGCCTGGGGGATTGAGTCTTTGTTGGAACCGTAACAGAGTTAAAGTCCATGATAAGTGCAAGTGCTGCAGTGTTATTGGAGTACTTGAAGTGAAGCGTTACAAAAACCATTTGTCGGAGACTTCCTCTCCTTGAATGGCCACAGTGCAGAGACAGAGGGGAGTCGAGGTGAAGTACTGTTCTTATTTGGCAATGAGATTGATTAAAGGTTTGCACTTCACATCTTTAAGTAGTGTAAACGTTTTGGCCACTGGATATAAAATGACTTGATCTCAAATAATGTAAACAGAAAAAAAACATGGTTTGGATTAAAGGTCAGAAACAGGGGAAACTAAGCTGTCAACTGATTGCTTCTTTAGTGTGTCTGAGCCCTGAGCCCCCCCCCCCCCCCCCCCCTGCTGAGTAATGTAATGTGAACATGACCTCCTTTTTCCCCACAAGTCTTTGTTTGCTGTTGTTACAGTGACGATGTGTTAATTAACACCTTAAGCAGGAGGAACTCTGCAGGGAAGCTTCAGCTAACCACGACCTCCCTAAACATCACCAGCTGATCTCAATCAACAAGCTTCTTTGTAGAGGAAAGTTTCTCTGTTCAGACTCAACCAGTGACAGGAAACCACCCGGTGGCTCACACAGCTTTGGTCAACATTCCTGGGTTTCAGGCATCCAAACAACATTAACCTTCGAACGGTCAAACTTTTATATTGTGACTTTACTTACAACTATGTGCAAACTACAGTTTAAAGATCAGACAATGAAACAACAGTTAATGTTTGTACAGTCTGAGACTCTGAATAGGAATAAGTGCGTACAGCAAATGGACAGATGCTCATTCTCCAACTATGTCTTTTTGTACCATGTTTAATACTATATTAGGCTTTTTTTACCACGGGGCACCCAGGCAAGAATGTATTACCAAGTGGGCAAAACGGGGCAAAGATGGCAAATCTTTGTCCTTTTGTGTTTGGCCAGAACCACAGAGGCCCCAAAAAGTTCTTATTTTTTACTTTTGTTCACATTGCGATATAGGGCTTGGCGGAGGTCAAATTTCCACAAACTAGCTGACACGTAGAAGACGTAGTGCCAGGTTTAGCTTTGCGTGTTTACTACCCTAATAAATAAATCCTTGCATCCAGGTATCACGTAAAAACTGTTTCTGAGAAAACAACTGAGCAGCTGTGACTCGTCTCCCTTCCAACAAACTCTGGTGTCAGTTTGACCCCAGGAAGTATGTTCATACTGGATAATCATTCTTTTTAAAACCCCGACAGGGTTGAAACTCAGACTCCGTCCACAAACAAATGTGGAAAAAGTCCCAATAATTTAGATGGTGGTACATGAAGCTTGACCTTTGACAAGTTGTTTGAAAGATGAACCTCCTGCATGAGCCGGCTGCTGACTATGAAGCATATTTCTGTTGCTTGTTGAGTTTTAACAATGAAACTTTCTTCCAAAAGCTGAAACAGGGAATTGTTGATTTATTTGAGCTATTATAATAAAGTTCTCTTAATGTGGCGGCAATAACTGCACCGTGTTACGGTAACGTCCACACTTCCCTGTGTGTGTGTGTGTGTGTGTGTGTGTGTGTGTGTGTGTGTCTGTGTCTGTGTCTGTGTGTGTGTGTGTGTGTGTCAGAGTGTGTTCTTATCATTGTATTATGATGTAATGATCGTCCTGGAGGCCTCAGAGCTCCCCGGTGTTTCAGTGACCGGCAGCTTAATAGAATAAAAAGCTGCAGCGAGGCGTTCAGGGGCCGACGGACAGGGAGCCGCTCTCTCTCCAGCCTGCAGGCCTCTTCATCTTCTGTTTGTATTTGTGATCCTGATATTTATGTTACGCTGATTACTTTTTGTTATTACACAAACACAACTCTATATGTCTTATAACACGTCAGTTACTGAAGTACGAACCTCATAATGTCTGAAATACGTTCTATAACCAAAGGAAATCATATATTGTTTTTATATTATTTGAATTACAAAACACAAATCCTCCCAATACATCCAACAGTTGACCATAAACCATAAAAAAAATGTGTTGGTAATACGAAGAATTGCATCATTTTGGTGAAATCCATTTGTTTTCTGTCTCACACACAGTTCAGTTTTTATTTTTGGAAAAACATTCATGTCCCATTTATCATTTGACATGACATCAGTATTACTGCCAGTGGATTCACAAAGTATTCAGGACACAATAAATAAAATAAAGAAACTATGTTTGACAACCATTGAGCAGCCAGAGGAAAACAAGACAGAATCTTCTGAATAAAGAGAAATAAAAAGATTGTGACCTTGTTATTGTCCATATTCACTGGATTCTCTGCGTCCGACGCTTATTAAAGATTATTATTAATTCTCCTTCATTTATCAGAAGTTGCTCATGTGTTGAAGATGTTTTATATCTTATCTTTGTTTCTCATTTGTCACAGGTCCAGGAAGTGTTTAGCGTAGCTTAGCACAAAGAGTTATAAAGGTGTTTGTGCTAAGCTAACATATCTGCAGTGGCTAAACCAGAGCCCCCCACCGTTGATAAAGGATATAAATGTTATATGAAATATATATTATGAAAAGGTTGTCTTAAGAAAATGTTTTATTTCATTTTTGGACCATTGGGAGTGAGTTACTTAATACTGATGTCACGTAAAATGATGAATGTGACATGAATGCTTTAAAAACAAAAAACAAACAAATATATTTCACAAAAATGATGCAATTCTTGGTCTTACCGACAAATCATTTTATGGCTTATGGTCAACTGTTGGATGGATTGTGAGGAGACGTTGTTCATGTTCCCATGAAGTGTAATATTGTTTAATGTGTCGTATTTTAGGACATGAACTAATGCCAATGACACACCATTAGCATGTTAGCATTGTTTTAGCCATGTTTGAGGTGTTTTAAGCACATCTCACTATTGTTCTTGTGATTTGTCATCAGACTGACCTGTTTGTGGCTCTTTTTACAGTTTGATCTCACAGTTTTTGAGATTTTAATGTGAATAAGTTCGATGGTAGAAACGTGTTTGAGTCCCAGTCCGTCCCAAGAGCTTCCATGAGCGCTGATAAACATCTATTACTGGGCCTCTCGCTGCTCCCAGAGGGCTAATTACCATCAGAAACTGTTGAAAAGTGTTTTGTAAGGCAGCAGCTCACAGTGGACCTCATTAATGATCGCATTTGTTTCAGAAACATTAACACTCATTACTGGCTGCTGTGGCAACTACATGCTGGTGAAACTGGTGGACCACTAGGGGGCAGTGTCTCCCCTGGGTTCCCAACATGCAACAGTTTGAACAAACTTTGTAACCACAAACAGGAAGCCCCTGAAGGGTCTGTAATGAAGCTTCAATCCACACTTCACAAGGAACTTTTCACATTGTGTGTGTGAAATATAAACTCCTGTAATCTCTAACAAAAGCCCAGATCGGAGGCAAATCAATTGGCGAAATATGAAATATAAGAATCTTGTATGACGGGTTTGAACGCAGCTCAGCCAAACAACGAGTTCATAACAAGAACTCTGAACCTGCTTTATCCAACGCTCACATTTCTATCTGCAGATGTAGCAAATCAGCACAAATTTAATCACATAAAGCCTCATTTTTATATTCAAACAAAGGAGTTCAGATAATATAAAAACAAATTGTGTTAATGTGAGTAATGAACTGGAGAAGTTTCATGGTGATAAATATGAGTTAAAGTCTTTACTCTATCGTTAAGAAACATTTTCAATAAAAGAAAAGTGAGCGATGTTTCGTGTGTAAGTGGAGCAGCAGCTCAAAGCTACAGCTGTTTTCACAGGATGCAGATGTGATGATTCTGGTTTACAGACGTCTCAGCACATGTGGCTGCGTGTGTTTCTGTGTCCAGGAACTCCAACCAGAAGAGCAGAACCACCATCACAGGGCTTCCCTTCCTTCGAACGCCCGCTACACCCTGTGCTGTCTGCTCCAGGCACGTTTAGGTGGATGTGACCTCAGCAGACGTGACATCTGGAAACAACTTGAAACTGCACATTTTCAATCCCACTTTCCACAGATGTTTCTTGTTAGGATTGTATTAACCGCACCCGACCAGCTGGACTCGTTTTTGCTTCCATATTTTTGTTTGCTTTGCAAAATGTTCAGCTGCATTTATTCTCAGTCCATCCTGATCCACATATAATACGGGGAAAAAAATAATAATAATAATTAGTAAAAAATCGGAAAAATATCAGAAAAATGTCAGAAAAATAAATAATTTAAATTTAATTTAAATAAATTAAAATACGTAAATATTCTTGGAATATATGAAAATTTCCCAAAAATATGCAAACATTATTAGTGAAATAAGTGAAAAATGTCGGAAAAATATGGCAACATTATGAATAAAATATGTGAAAGGATTTAATGAAAATTACTGAAAAAATTTGAAAAACGTTTAGAAAATGTCCAACAAATAAGTGAAAAAAAAAAAATATATATATATATATATATATATATTAAAATAAATCCTTTATGTACATTTAATTTGTGATTAACTATAATTAGGCAATTACTTGCAATTACTTTGAATTGATTGACAGCCCTTGTATATTGTATATTACCAATATAAAAGTAATTACAGCTGTCACATTAACGTTGTGGAGTAAAACTACTGGAAGTGCTTTGCAGGTCCTGCAAGTTAAGATACATTTGGCTCCACCTGCTGCTCACATTACTGCACCGTCAGCTCATTTTCACGATGAAGAAACACAATTTATTATTATTATTAGTCACTTAACCAATTAGTCAACCAAATGTGCAACTATATTGTTAATTGATTAATAATTTCAGAAATTTTTTAAGTTTTTCAACTGTGAGAATTTGCTGCTTTTCTTTGTCATGTGACAGGAAAAGTTTTATTTTGGAGCTCCTGATTGGAATAAAGAAAACATTTGATTACGTCACTTTGAGTCTTTTACAGTTTTCTGATGTGTTATAGAGCAAATTATTAATTGATTGATCAAGAGAAAAATAAAAAGATCCATTTTGAAAATAATCATTATTTGCCCTAATATTAGTATTATTATTATTATTATTATTATTATTAGTTGATTAGTTGACAGACAGAAAATTAATCTGCAACCGTGTTGTAATTGATTAATAATTTCAGCAATTTTTCAATCACTTTATTAACTATTCATGAAAAATAAACAAACTCATGTTTTTGTTTTTTTATGTTTATTGTCAATTTTAAATTTTTGTGTTCAGATTCTCCGATTCTTCTCTCTTTCTCGACAGAAAAAAATATTTATTTAAATAAATAATAATAACCCATAATAAAATCTTTAATTTCATTGTTTGATTGCTAATGATTTATGTGCGCATTTCTAATAGAAATTCACCATTACAATTTATTTTAGTGTGTTTGGAATATAATTTGGTTCTGAACGGGTTAATTTTATTTTATTTATTAAATACAAATAACATGAAAAAAATATAAAGTGAGTATGTGTTAAAAACCCTCAATGACTTAAATATAAAAAAGACCCAAAAATGTAAAATATAGACATAAAAAGTACATTTTAAATATTAGTGATCAGAAATGTCACATTCAAAAATGTTCAAACAAACAAAAAATACACAACATTTCTGTATTTACAGTAAGAACAACATTGTTTTCTGTTTTGTTTTAGTACAAAATGATGGAGAGTTAAAAGAAAAGTCTTGTTTTTTATTATTAGTATTTAATAAACATGGACTATGCATAAAAAAACACGAATCCCATAAAGAGCAGAGAGGACTTATTTAATTTCCATCTGCAGTCAAAAGCCGCCGCCTCCATTACCCACAATGCACTGCAGAGACTCTCAACACCGAGGGCTCAGATTCCAGTCCCTCCCCCTGCTCCCTGTCGGTGTGGGGCAGCGAGCTGCAGGACTCAGCTGCGAGAGCAAAGCAGAGAATCTGAGGCGAGGTGAGTCTGCATGAACCTTTCGTGACTGGGAGCTTCTTACTGGGAACAATGGGAGCGCTTCTCTCTCTTCACTCACTTTAAATCACTGCAAAGTCTCAGGAGATTCAAGTAAAAGCTGCTGGTTTACTGGCAGCTGTGCTGATCAGCAGTAACTAAGTACTCAAGTACTGCACTCAAGTACAATTTTGAGGTACTTGAAGTTTTTTCTGGTAAATTTACGACTTGAATCTGAGAGAATTTCCAAGTTTTTTTATCGCAAATATATGATTTTATAATCTGAGAGAATATCCACTTTTTTTTTTCCCATAAATACTTAAGTACTGAATTTAAGTACAACGTTGAGGTACTTGTACCTTACTTGAGTATTTCCATTTCCTGCTACTTTATACTTCTACTGCATTATATCTCAGAGGGAAATATTGCACTTACATTTAGTTACTGGCAGCTTTAGTTACTTTGCAGATTCAGATTAGTAATACAAGAAATATCACTTTATAAATTTAGAAAATACCCACGTTTTTTTTCTGGTACATTTGTGTTTTTTTCTGGTAAATTTTTGATTTTTTTCTGGTAAATTTTTGATTTTTTTCTGGTAAATTTGTGGGTTTTTTTCTGGTACATTTGTGAGTTTTTTTCTGGTAAATTTGTGAGTTTTTTTCTGGTACATTTGTGGTTTTTCTCTGCTAAATTTATGATTATTTTTCTGCTAAATTTGTGATTTTTTTTTTTCTGCTAAATTTGTGATTTCTTTCTGGTAAATTTACGACTTGAATCTTAGAGAATTTCCAAGTTTTTTTGTTGCAAATATATGATTTTACAATCTGAGAGAATATCCACTTTTTTTTCCATAAATACTTAAGTTCTGAATTTAAGTGCAACGTTGAGGTACTTGTACTTTACTTTATACTTGAACTACATCTTGGAGATAAATCTTGTACAAATATTGTACTTATATTTAGTTACTTTCTAGAGAAAATATGACTTTTAAATCTTATTAAAATGACTCGGTGAACCACATGCAGCTAAATTAACATCAGACTCGCTGTGATTCATCCCACAGAGAAAGTCAAAATAATTCCTGGAATACTTTGGTGACTGGAGAGAAAAGTCAGATCTGAAAACACCGGCTCCTCTAATGGCTCCTAGATGCTGCTTGTTTGTTAAATTAAGTGAAAAAATTATATTAGTTTCCCAAAATTAAGAAAATCCTCTTAGCTCACTGTTTTTCTCAGATTTTAATTATTACTATTATTATTATTATTATTATAAAACACCTGTTTGGGTTAAAAGGTTCAAATCTGTTGTCTTTAGTAAACGCACAACAATACATCTGTCACTAAAGTATAAAGAATAAAGAGATTCCTCTTCCGTTTATTTCTAGTAAATTTGTGACTTTAATCCCAAAGAATTTCAAAATTCTTCTTGCAATTTTATGACTTTATAATCTCAGAGAATATTCAAGTTTTTTTTCGTTAATTTGTGAGTTTTTTTCACATAAATGTACCACTTTGATTCTTCTTTAATCTCTTCCTTTGAATATTACCCCCACTCTATAATTATTATTGTTTAACTACAATGGAATTAATAACAGACGTAATGCACAAAATGTTTTTCTTCATCTGTTCTTGTTCAAGTGGTCGATCTTGCAACGTTAACGACAGTGAAACGAGCTTCGGATCCGCTTCAAAGTTTCATGGATTCTTTCTTTGTTCATGTTTCACGCTTCCACCAAGTTTCATGAAAATCGAGCGAGTAGTTTTTCTGTAATCCTGCTGAGAAACAAACCAACCGGAGGAAACAACAAACGGAGTTTAAACAATCAGAACGTTTTTCTCTAACAAATGAAGATCGAGGCTTCATCGTCTCGTAGCAAATACAGAAACTGATATATATATATATATATATAAAACTATCTCTATCTTAGAGTAAGTTACTCAAACTATTATTCCAGCATATTCATCAGTAAAATATATAATCACTTCACTCTTCAGGTTCGTTTATGGCCGTTTGACAACACGGCTGCACAACAAAATGCAGTTTTAGTTCCTTTAAGCTACACAAGCAAACAAAAGAGCAACAGAGGACATGGCCGACATCTGAACCTGAGCCTCAGGGAAACTGTCCAACATCCGTTCCTACAGTCATGCTGAGTGAAAGGTCACGCTTTGGTGTTGTGACACGTCTCGTACAGTTTAGTCTCCTGATCCTTTTGGTCCCAAACGATGAAACTACTAGTCAATAACGTTTAGAGGGAAACGTATTTCCTGCAGGATTACGTTTGTTTCCCACGTGTCACAAACACATGAGCAGGACGTTCTCGTGTCTCGCGTGGAACCAAAAGTCTTATTTTCACATCTGTAACCTAAATAATGTTACCGACTTAGTTTAAGCCAAACCAATCCACAATGTTCATAACGTGTTTAAAGCCCGTTTCCCTCTTAATGTAACGGACGTTGCAGCTTCGCTGTATGTTAACGTGATGTGATGCAGATTTCCATTAATCATTGGCAAACTGTCCGAACTGCCTCATGACGTACGGAGACGATGTTTTGTGAACTTGCTGTCCGACGTTCTTTTCCTGACTGTGTCACGCAGTGTGTATAAGAAGCCGCCGTGTCCTCTGGGCTCGCTCGTCTTCGTCCTGGGACTTTTAAAAGACACGTGTAAGGAGGTGAATTGCGCCGGAAGTTTTGGGCGTCTGGCTCTGCTGCCAGTCAGCGAGTGTTTTCGACTCTGACGAGATAAAACTGTTGACATTCCTCTGTTGATAAGAAATCTCTTCCCCCTCTTTCTTCGTCTCTTTCTCTTCTTCTGTCCTGTTATTTATAGAGGTTTTAGTCCAAACCCAGAAATAACTGTCAGATATAACTGCATTAAATATATGAAATACAATTTAGTCTTTAATTCTGTTGCTGATTGTGTTTTATTTAAGTGTTGGAAAATCAAAAAAACATAACTATAGATATTTTGTAAAATGTATTTATAATCCTCAATATAGACCAGCAGGGTATGCTCTGCTTCTCCTCCCTTTCACAATAAAAGCCTCCAACTTTTCTTAGATTTGGTTGTTTTTTTTTTGCCCCGCTAGCCCAAAGAAAAACAGGCTTAAAACAGCCGAGTCTTTACACCGAAAATGCGGAAAAACGCTGCCATGTAAAGTCAATGGAAAGCTGCAGCCAAACTAAAGGTTCAATAAAGTTTAACTTTCAGTGTGAAAGAAAATACTTTCAGTATCAGTAAACAGGCGTGTGACTCCTGAGACTTGTTATTACAAAGAATTTCTTCGCGACAATCAATCAAAACTTGTAGACGTGTCAACCACAAGGTTGCCCCGGGAACATAATTTACTAAATGAACATCATGTGTTGAAGAAGACTTGAAACTACAGATTGAGACATAAACTCATGAGCAAAATGTTTACTGAGCTAATAAATCAAGAGAGAAGTAGGAACATTTTCTCATAGACTTCTATACAATCTAACTCCTTTTTGCAACCAGAGGCGTCGCCCCCTGCTGGATGTCGGAGAAGATGCAGGTTTAGGGAACTTAATAAAACAATATTAAGTATATTTTGAGCTGTTAAAGAGGGTCCAAGGTCTCAACAAAAACTCTGCAGACGTCCTTTACAAACTGATCAGCATGTGAAACAGAACATGAGGAAGCGTCTGTGGTCAACGTAGAAGTCATAAAGCTATCAGATAGTTTATGATACGTGAAGCCAGCGATGATAGGAGTCTTGGCTCGCACACAACGAAAACATTTTCCTGCAAACGTTTCCTCGTAGAAATGAGGCGTGATGCCAGACAACACCTTGTTTCAACATGAAGCAGCCAAAGTCCAGTCGCGTTCGCTTGTAATATCTTTCACATGGCCGTTGTACTACATATTAAGTTAAGATAACAAAACTCCAAAAAAAAGCTGAAACACTGCAGACTCATGTAAAGAAAACATCAAACACATCAGAGTTTATTAATAACTGTCTGTGTGTGTCTGTAGATCATCACATAAAGCCTCATTTACATATTTAAACATGTCAGAACACTTGTAATATAAAAAGTAATTGTGTTAATGTGAGTCATGAACTGAAGTTTCATGTTTATCTATTAGTTACATTTTTGACCCTATTCACCTGTAGTGTCTTTTAAAGCTCCACTTTTGTGAAATGGAAGCAGTAAACCTCATTCTGCCCTTTGGGAACCAAACGCATGAAGAGATAGTGGGGAAAACATTTTAGGAATTTGGAGGTTATTTCCTCATCTGATGCAAACACTTCTGTCTGTATAAAGTAGGGTGTGTGTGAAGCTTTTTCAATAGGCAGCCTGGACGTTATCCGACACTCACGCAACTGGATTTTCCTGTCAAAGAGGTCATGTGTTCATCTTGGTGTGTTTGTCTGCAAGATTATGGAAAAACTAACGGCCCGATTTTCACAAAACTTAGCGGAAGGGTTTATCGTGAGCCGAGGAAGAACTCAGTACATTTTGGAGCGGATCCGAATCACAGGGCAGATACACGCCCCCCCCACGGCTTTTTTTATTGGAATAATTAGAAAAAGTAGTTCCCAACTGAAAAGAAAAATTAAAATGTTCAATGAGTTAATAAATCAAGTGAGAAGTAGGAACATTTTCTCATAGACTTCTATACAATCTGACTCCTTTGTGTAAGCAGAGGAGTCACCCCCTGCTGGATGTCGGAGAGGACGCAGGTTTAAGTCTCGCCTGCTTTCAAGTCGCTCCAACAAAAGAGTCTTTTAACCTTCGGGATAAAGAAAGGACAAAAAAAACAGTTTCCTTGAATGCAACTTTGTTGTGTTGTCCAGCTGGTAGATTGAACCACTTTCAAACATTGTAGTTTGTTGGATTCAAAGCTTTCCCTGCTCGTTTATCTGTGTGGGAAACCCTGATAACCCCCCCCCCCCCCCCCCCCGCCAGCAGCTTTCACTCTCCCTCTCAATCTCTCTTTGTGTAAACATGCAGCACTTGCACACACAGTGATTCTAGAAGAAGTATTTGCAGAACTTCAGGCCCTGAAAGTGAGAGACTGGATGTTGAAACTTCACGAGTGCAGAATTCACTTTAACTTGTCTTTGTTTTTTTACAGGTTTTCAGTGTCTGTGTGGTGTAAATCAAATCATGGGGGCCAACGACCTCAAGATGACCTCTGACCCCGCGGGGTCGAGACCTCCAGCCCGGCGCAGGAGTCCCTTCAACAGCATCAAGGTTCGTCTACATCCAGCGTTTGATGGCAATGTTTTTTATTTTGTTGGGTTTTGAAGGAAAATATTACTTTCTGTCTATTTGGAAGATATTTATAAAAGTATCGTACAGGTGGAAGGTAAGCAGGCCAGAACTTATCAAAGGTTTAGAACAATTACACAGAATTTACACTGAATTATTGTTATTTCTCATCAGTCATTTTAAACTTGTTTCATATAAACAGACCTTTTTGGAAATTCACTTTTTATTGCATTTCAAAATATATAACATCAAACAGAAGAAAGACGTCATAAAATAAAACAATAATAACAATAACAAAATAAATATGGTTGGTGGTTTGTTACGTAAGTTATTCCACGTAAACTGTTGACTTGCTCTCGCTCTGTAAAAGCATCAGCTGACTTCCGTTGAGTGTCCTGAGTGATAACAAGCAGAAAGCAATGAGCATGTCTTTCACATGGGTGATATCTAAATAATTAATTATAAGAGTTCGAAGCTTGTTCTACATGTAACCTGGAGCCACTGGTTTCCACCGGACTCTGCTGCAGGTTTTGTTGTTGTGCAGATCTGAATTGTTGGAGGAGGAACTTCCTGAAGTCCATCCTG
Source organism: Bovichtus diacanthus (assembly GCA_943590825.1). NCBI lineage: Eukaryota > Metazoa > Chordata > Actinopteri > Perciformes > Bovichtidae > Bovichtus > Bovichtus diacanthus. Next base: position 51,815 of record CALSBV010010880.1, on the reverse strand, counting down.
GTATTGTTCTGCAGTCATGTCCTCTCATGTCGGGTCACAAATGTCTTGTCTCCTCGTCACTCATGACTTCTGGTGAGAGCAAAGACCAACGTTGTGTCTTTTTATTCTTCTCTTCCTTCTTCTCTCTGCAGTTCTTTGTGTTTTGCCACAGTTTGCTGCAGCTGGCGCAGCTGTTGGTGTCGGGCTACATGAAGAGCTCCATCTCCACCATCGAGAGACGCTACGGCTTAACCAGCCAAAAGTCCGGGCTGCTGGCTGCTTTCAACGAGGTCAGAGGGCAAATGTCACTCAAAGAGACACAAAATGACTTCAAAGAGAC
>CALSBV010010880.1:28208-38208 GCA_943590825.1 Bovichtus diacanthus | reverse complement strand
GAGAAAGATGGTGCGTGTATCTGCCCGGTGGTTTGGATCCACTCCATAATTGAAGGAGTTCTTCTTTGGTCAACGCTTCAGCTTTCCACCAAGTTTCCTACAAATGGTGCTTGTAGATTTTCTGTTACGCTGCTGACAGGCAGAGAAACAAGCCGACAGCGAGACGTCCTTGAAGGCAGTAATATCTGGAGTTTTGCGGTTGTGACCCTGGAAAGTCCTGAAGTTAGCCTGGACACCACAACCGCAAAGTCCTTGAGCCCCTTGTGTGTTTGTGTGTGCAGGTTTCTGGGCCTGCAGGTGGTGTTTGTGTGCGGGGGGCTGCTCTGCTTCCTGCTGACGATCGTGGTCCTGCGCAGGAGGGCCGGGCGACAGGAAGCCCAGCCGCAGAGTAAAGGAGGGTACGAGCTGGTGGACGCTGCGTCTAAAGAAAAGGAAGTGAAGGGACTCAAGACCTGACGACGCACAAGGAGAGGACGCAGAGACGCTGACCGACGAGGACGAAGAGTTTGTAACGATGGTCGTAAACGAACGTGGAGCTGCTGCGAGTTCATGTATGTTTTTACTTCACTACTCTGCTGACACACCCGGTGGGATTACTAGTAACATGTTTCCACCATCCACTTCTTCTCACAAACACAATTTCTCTACATTCGTTCTTCCGGGATTTCAAGTTTTGAGCTTTTAGCCAAAGCCTCACCTGATCTGCGTCCCTCGAAGGTGGATGCCAATCAAATGTCCTCCACAGCGAACAACCGTCCAACCAGCTCTGCTGCCCTGGCTGAACCTGCAGATCAGACATTTGTCTGCGCTTCACAGGAAGCGAAATGACCAAAACACTGATGATGTGCTTGTGCAAGCTCCGAAAACTTTGGCTTAAGTTTTGCAATATAAGAGAACATAAGAAACATATTGGTGACTATCGATAGAACAAATATTAAATCTTAAAAACATCTTTTTTTGAAACTTAAAAACGTCTTTTTGCAGCAAAGTAATCTTCCTTCGGCTCTAAAACGTAAAGTAAAATGACAAAATGACGTAATATGTAAGCGCCCTAGTTCAGGCAAAGAATAAGGTCAACACGTGCCCGATGAACCACCTCCACTTTTAAAATGAATTGGATGCTGCAGTTCCTGTAACGGCCACTAGAGGCTGCTCACAGGAAACTGACTGCATTGAAGTGAATGGGAAAAATCAAGAGATGGCGAAGCTGCTCGTTGGTCCGGACTGAAATATCTCAACAACGACTTCATAGATTTCCATGAAACTTATTTTTCAGACTGAAGGTTCCTGGAGGATGAATTCTACTGACTTTGGTGATTGTCCAATACGACCAGTAAACCCAGTGCCTTCACAAACCGGGTTGTTTTTCCTTTTTTTCCTGCAATTAATTTGCACGTCAATATTTTTATGAATTCTTTCACACAGAATGTAAATATTATGCTATGAAAAAGCACCGTCGTTTTTTCCAAAACTTTTGCACCGCGGTGGCTCCTTAGTCCGAACCAAAACTTTATTGCTCCTTTCAACCTCGACAAATGCAGCGTATACCAGATGCACCCCTTCCTTCTTACCTTTCACAATAAAAGCCCAAGACATTTAATATTAGCAGCCAAGTATTTCACAGGTTTGTGTTGTTTATTGCCTTGTTTGTAAGGGCTACAGATTGTAACTGCTATTGTCCGGTTAGCATTTAGCTCAAAGCTCATTTGTGATGGATTGGAGTTGGTCGTGTGAGAATTAAAATACTGTGAAATGAAAATGCAACACAACAAATATTAAATCTGGTTCAATGACGTTCAACGACGTGAAGCGTCCATATTTAATGTTTTTCTTTCATAACTTTCAGAAAGGTTTTGTTGTAGTTGTGTTATCGTAGAATCTTGTCATTTTGTACATATATTAAAACAAAGCTTTTACTATGAAAATCACAATCATATATATATTTTTTTAAGCAAATGAAATGTATGAAAACTGATTCTTATAGATTCCTAATGATTTTTTTTGACGAAAGTTGACTTTGTGATTTGTGTTAATCACAAAGTCAACTTTTTCTGAGCTGTGAAGCTTTGAAGCTTCTGTCATGTTGGTTTGTTTTCACTTTCATCAAACCAAAATTTCTTGGAGTTAATTTGTTAAATGTCTGATTTTGTTCCTTTTGTTTTGTAAATATACTTCACGAAATGTCATATTATAGAGGCAAGTTTTAAAAGATGTGTTTCCAAAAAAGAATAAAAATAAAAAGGATCTTTTGCTACATCGGAGCTGCAAGTGTCGGTTATTAAATGTGCGTGTGTGTGTGTAGAGTGGAGTGTACGAGGATTCATGGGTAACAGTTATCAGTTATAATATTTATCTTTGCTAATAATGTGTTGGATTCATGTAACTGTAATATAATGTAATATTTTCAGACATATTTTCACAACTTTCAAAACAATGACTTATCAAACAATAATTTTATGAATAAAGTGTATTATTATTATTATTATTAAGTCCCTCATAAAAATGAATCTCTGGGATGCTGTGACTGATCATGTACGAGATGATTTCATAACTCTCGTCGTGCGTCGTGTTTACATAAAACATTCCTGACACTCTGCACACAAAGACAAGTCCAGGCAGCAGCTTCAGCTTCCTGCTGCCTGGACTTGTCTTTTACTGCATCACATGTGTCTGTGTTACAAACCTGTGAGATAGAATATGATGCAACACACACATTAATAACATGCAACACACACACACACATTAATGCAGCAGGAATATTCATCCAGAAAAATTAATAATCTGAGATAATAAAATCAGAGATTTGCAAGAAGAAGTGATGAAATTGATGCAACATTGCAAAAGAAAAAGATTTTTCTGAGATTTTTCTCAAACATTTATGACTTTCATATGGTTTAACAGATGCAGACAATAAAGAAAACAACACAGAAACATTTAATATTCTTTAATACAGAACAAACAACCAGAAGATTCAAGTTCATGAGAAACAATCGATGAAGAAGAGAAACATTTTCAAATCAATCTGTGAACAATCAAACTTTATTTACACACAACCTTTCTGACAAATCAAATGCACTTCAAAACAATAACAATAGTGAAATGTGATATCTCGGCGCTGTCATCACACTTTTCATCATCTTTAGAAATAACATGTTGCACAGACAGGAAACAGCTTTTCAGTCTAAAGGTCCATTTCATCATAAAGACACACAAGGCTGCGGAGAGAAGAAAGAAGAGGAAGTGAGTGTTTACATCTATATATACACACACATATATATATATATATATATATATATGTGTATATATACACATATATATATATATATATATATGTGTGTATATATATACGTGTATATGTATTTATATATATACACGTATCTATATAAATATATATACACGTGTATATATATATATATATATATATATATAATAAAATGTTTAGTGTTAAATCTCTAGAATCAGGCCAAATCATCAGATTAATGCAAATGATTATAATGTCAAATAAAATGGAGGTCAAATACGTAAAATGTCTGACAGGTGAAGGTGAGATGTTTGTCTCCCTCTGGTGGACGTGGAGCTGCATCACATGCATGGCTGTAACTGAGTACTGTACCTGAGTACTGTACCTGAACCTGAGTACTGTAACTGTGTTCTGTACCTGAGTACTGTACCTGAGTACTGTAACTGTGTACTGTAACTGAGTACTGTACCTGAGTACTGTACCTGTGTACTGTAACTGAACCTGAGTACTGTAACTGTGTACTGTACCTGAGTACTGTAACTGTGTACTGTAACTGAGTACTGTACCTGAGTACTGTACCTGTGTACTGTAACTGAACCTGAGTACTGTAACTGTATACTGTACCTGAGTACTGTACCTGAGTACTGTAACTGAGTACTGTACCTGAGTACTGTACCTGAGTACTGTACCTGTGTACTGTAACTGAACCTGAGTACTGTAACTGTGTACTGTACCTGATTACTGTAACAGAGTACTGTACCTGAGTACTGTAACTGAGTACTGTACCTGAGTGCTCTGTACCTGAGTACTGTACCTGAGTACTGTAACTGAGTACTGTACCTGAGCACTCTGTACCTGAGTACTAACTGCTGCTTCATACTTTATACTTTATACTCCTCCACGACATCCAGAGACAAATATTTCATATATTACATAATATATGAGCTCATTAATCAGTTAGTCGGTTGATAGTTGAGAGTTAATGTGAAAATGATTGAAGTTATTATTATTAAAAACTCGTCATAGCTGCTTTTCTTTTTCTACTTTTTTTTAATCGATTTTTCCTCCATATACTTAAATACTTTAACTTAAGAGAGTTTTAAATGACTTTTACTTGTGTAGTATTTTCACAGTGTAGTATTTAGTACTTTTACTGCAGTAAAGTATCTGAATACTTTCTCCACCTTTTATATTGTGCAGAGCTTCTTAATGCCGCCGGGGTACAAATACTGGCTGATAATACTTTTGTACTTTTGCTTGTGGAGTAGTTCTACATCTTAGTATTGAAGGATCTGAATACTTCCTGGACTTAGTCAAAGCATAACCGAGGATTTATGTTTTCTAGTCCAACTCGTTGTCTCGGCTCCAGTTTTCCTCTCACTTTCTTCTGGGCTGCGTTACAGAAACCTCAGGAATTTGTGACTGTGGAAAACCAAGACCACATGTGCCACACACACACCCACACACACACACACACACACACACACAAAGGGAACTGATCACTTGGTTTTTGCAGCAAGAGAAAGAAAAGACAACAAAATACAGAAAGTTGATCTTGAGGAAATGATTTGTGGCTTCAGTGAGTTTCCCACGTGGCGAAACGTTCAGACAGTTTCTGCACAAACACACTGCACACTTTTATTTTTGCATTTTAAATTTTGCATGAAATACAATCATTTTCTATCAAACACACTCAGGACAGAAACTAAACTTTTACTCAAGTGCTGTACTTTTAATGTTGAGGACCTTTAAGGACTTTATGTCTTGTGTCAAATGTCCGTTTTAGTTTTCCTGTTCTTTTTAGATGTTTTGCCAAAGTTTAGTTGACATTGACAGCATTGTTGTCCTATAAGTCAAAGAAAACACAAAATATTTTAGTAGTTTTAGACAATGAAAAGCGTTTTATTCATTAAATGATGTTAAACATTTCAGCCTTAAACATCAGCTGCTTTCTGTTGTAATTATTTACTTTAACGTCAGTCTCTCCTCTTTTTCATCAACATAAAACTCAAAGTTAAATTTTTTTTTATCATTTTAATTTACAATATTGGCTGTTAAAATGTTCAGTTTAATGACGTAGACTTTTAGTTCTGAGGATGTTCCTCCTCTGCAGAGCACGAACAGACAGACACACGTGTTTCTTTTCATTGTCGTTTATTTCTTTTAACACAAATGACAACATTTGATTTCTTAAAAAAAACAAACTTGCTAAACTCAGAATATGTTCAGTGTGTTTGAGTATCCTGTGGGATTAACATGACCACGCTCACACGTTTCATCGTGAAAATATAAAAAAAGAAAGCAAATTTAAAGCAAAATCAAATATCCTCGTAAATATCTGCCACCAGAAACGCAAAGCAAACGCCTGAAATCCCTCCTAGGACCTGCTAAGAGTGTGTGTGTGTGTGTGTGTGTGTGTTGTGTGTTGTGTGTGTGTTGTGTGTGTGTGTGTGTGTGTGTTATATCCTCAGGTCCTTGGGGTTGACCACCCTGCCGATGAAGAGCAGCGCCCCCGACGCCTCGTCCCGGATCAGGTAGAGGAAGGGCCGGTCCACGCGGTAGGACAGGTGAGTCGATGAGGCGCCGCTCGGGTACTGGTTCCCCTCAGGCGCGGTCTCCATGGTGACCTTGTGATTGAGGCTGCCGAGCTTGGTGGACTGAGTCGAGAGCTTCTCCAGGTCCGTGTCCGCGAGCCAATCAGAGAGACCTGCAGGGAGAGAAGAAGAAACGCGATGAGAAGTTGCAGTAACACCACGTGTCCACAGGACTCGTCCTTCCCACACTTCCCATCCGTTGTCGTTGCAAGCAGCTGTGCAATGCATTCTGGTAGCGCCGGATGCGTTTCGAGAGACAAGCGTCACCTTCGCCACTCCTCTTTTGCATATATTTGAGGTTTAAGTTACTTAAAGTAAATCAGGGGGTCCAGCGCGACTCGCAGCCTCTGAAAACTCACTAAAAACTTCTAAACTAGGGATCCAACCAACAGTTCGTCAAAGCAAACCCAGCACATGGGACTGGGTTTGCTTTGATGGCGGGACGTCAGACACTCAGATAAATCCAGCATGAGTGTGACCTGATCTCCATCGTGCTCCTCGATAGACTCACCCAGGTCGCTGAGCAGCGGCAGAAGGTCTGTGGAGTAGCTGAGCCTCAGCGCCGGCAGAGAGAGCAGCACCTGAGCAGGAAGCAGCGTCATAGAGAGATCCTGCACGAACTCGGCGGTCAGACTTTCCTCCAGCAGCGTCATGTTGGAGGTCAACTCATCGGGCAGGAAGACGAACATGCTGACGTCGTCCTGCATCTGGATCTGAACGATCTGGAAGAGAAAACTGGAGATCTCAGTGTCCTCACAGGCTGCTGTTGGGGAGTGAAGTTTCAAACTATTTCACTACATTTTGTTGTAGTTTAAAGGCACAATGAGTGCGATTTCTGGGTGAAGGTTTGTAGGGTTTGATTTAAAGTTGACCCCTCCTCCCTGAAGGTCAACCGCAGATTCACTTTCGCTTTGGAACGACCTTTGTCCGCTTGGCGTTTCGCTGTATTTGTGTCCACCATTTTTCGTGTAAAATAATTCACCATTGTTTTTGTTTGTTTACATTCCTCTTGTTGCAAATTCAGAAATTGCACTATTATTACTACTGTTTTTGTTTCATTCTTTTTTGTCATGTGGTACAACCCTGTCTTGCATAATAACAATAAATGATGCTTGATCTTGCTTCAGAGTAGAAAACACTCACCGTGCAGCTCAAATCTGAGTCGGCACCCATCTTCACGGGGTAGTTATCCTGTTGCATCATGGGAATGCGGACAGGTGCCCCACCGTCTATTTGGAAGTTCTCCATTACTCCACTTTGACCGAACCGAGTCACCCACTTCCCTGTTCATAAGCAGAAAACTGTGTTCATGCATCCAAATCTGTATCCTGAACATTCGATCCAGTTTCCTTGGGGACTTTTGACATACCTTTAAAGTAGGCGGCACTCACAGTGTTCACTCCTGAGTTTCGGGGGAGGGGCTTGGCCAGAAAGCGCTGAACCTTCCCGCCGGTCTCCTGAGACACCCAGTTGTTGATATCTGTCAAATCTTTGGGTCCTCCCATCAGTGCCTTGGGACGAACTCCATACTGCTGCTCCACGAGCCCGAAGAATTCCTGCTTCGTACGAAGTCCTGAAAACAGACAGTTTAACAAAGATGTTTTTACCTATCATGAGACCACAGGAGGATCCATCTTGTCAAGCCTTAAGTAATACATATGTGTCCGTGTCCGGACTAATCAGCTGTGAGGAGCTACTGGCAGCGACTGCCGTGGCGAAGAACGGCACTGAAGCCCTGCTGGTGTTGATCTGATTGGTTGAAGTCAGCCGTGTAAACCATGAACCACAAAACTGTACAGGTCTGTTGTTGAGATCAAAATGAAGGTTGAGTTTGAAGATGGTCCCAACCAGAGGGTCGAATGGGCAATTGGCTCTCCCACTTTACGCTTCTGGTCCAATTTGGATATACAAGATGGTCTCTCGTTGTGACAGCGTCCGACCTTCTCCAAACAGTTTCCAATGACGGCTTCTCAGATGGTTCGGTGTAACAAACCGTCACATGAAAATATTTGGCCCCCTGACAAAAGCTGAAGCTTTTCATTTTGAAGTTTGCATCAAAACTTTCACATGATTCTTCATACATCTGCAGTAGATAACAATATAAAGATGTAGCTGATTTGAGTTTGACAAAGTTTGTTGTGTTAGAAAAGAGACAGAAGATAACAAGTGGATCCCGGATGTTTGCATGAACTCACGTCGTGACAGGTAGATGCGTGCGGCAGTACTCAGGCCTTTTCCGGGCGTCCTGACCGAAGCCAGCAGGTCTTTCAGGGTGTTGTGGAGCTGAGGGTCCTGCAGCGTGTGGTACCTCAGGGCCCTGAACAGCTGCCTTTCAGCTCGCTCAGACCCTCCTGGGGACAGACGGGAGCCTGTTCAGTGATGGGACATATTCTGGAACGTTTCTGCCGTATGTTCAAGTGAATTCTTCCACGTCAACACTTTCTATTTGTTTCCTCGCTCAGGCAGACTGAAGAATATCTAAAGAATCTAAAGAATATCTAATAAAATATGTCAATATTGCAGCTAAATATTAAATATTACTCATAAAACTGCAGTAATTTGTATTTTTGAAACGGAGAGGTCACAACAAGTGGAAAAATGTGAACCTCTGACATTATTTCATTACAAAAATGTTCTGGCTGGAGCAACATTCTCATCCAAATATAATGATAATGAGCTTATTTTTCAGAATATTATCACTTGTTTTACTTTAAGCATATCTGGAAACCATGTGAAGACGTAAGTGACCAGATATTTACTTTTTATATAAAGTGTTTGGATTGATTAAAATCACGCTGGTAGAAATGAAAAATAAAAAATAGACATAATTTTTTTATTTCTTTTTTTCTAGTTTTTTCCCTCTGGTTATTTAAACAAATCGTATTTATTTTTACCCATAAATGTTCGTGCACCATCTGCAGGTTAGACTCTGACCGACAGTATGTGTTCAAGACAAAAAGCTTTTCAAAGTTGAAAAGTTGATCGCTGGCCAAATGTTGCACTTTGGCCAGCGATCAGACCCGGACTGATCTTAGACTGAAATGTTTAGCTTGTGCAGATGTGTAATGTGCAATAATTATGAAAAACAATAGTGATCTTGGTGTCTATCCACAGAAGGGATCATGTGACACCTCCGACCCCCTGATGATGGTGTTTTCTGGGAGCAGCAAACAAAACTGAAATGACTTTCAACCAACGAGCCCGTACACGCCCGTACACACCGTGACGGTCAAAGCCAAAGCACCAGTTTGGGTTTAGTTTGTTGTGTGTTTGTGCCTTCACCCATGGAGAGCTGCGTCAGCGCTGCAGACACACTGATGGGGGCCAGAAAGACATTGGTCGCAGTTTCACGGCTCGCCAGAGCGCGGAACAGGTTGTAGCCGAAGTCCGAGGTGGCGGCGCCCATCTTAGTCGCTGGTGTGGTGAAAAGCTCCACGTGTTCATCCTCCCCACCCGTCTCCTCGCCTCCTGTGTCCAACTGGAACACAGCAACAGAAACTGTCGTTTTTTTATTGTGCCAGAAGGATTTATTACTATTTGCTGTGTGAGCGCTACCAGGACATAACACATATTACTTGTTGAACAGAACCTTTTTTGTAGCAGATTTTTCTGCCAAGCTTGGGAGAGAAGGAGCAATATTTAGTTTATGATCGAGCGGTTTAATAACCTATAATTATGGAAGGTAATGAAATGTTTGACCACTGCAACTGTGTCTTAGGTGTCTCGTCACTTTATGTGCATGACGGGAAAATAAAGAAACCTATCAGTTATATACTGCATGTGTTTGTAAGAGACGGACGAACACATCGAATAACATCATCTAATGTGAAAACATATTGTGTGAAATGTGATACCTGAGCCTGAGAGAAGCTCAGGACGACTCCAAACACCAGCAGGAAAGTTGTTTGCTTCATCCTGAAAGACAAACATGAACACATGATGATGATGAAGATGATGATGATGAAGATGAAGATATATTTCCTACCAGTGATGGGACAGAGCAGCCTGGTATCTGAAAAATTACTTTCAGATTCAACAAAACTTCATTGTCAATTGTTTCGAGGAAACATGTTTTCTCCTGGATTACGTTTTCAGTCCCGAAACCTAACCAAGGAGGTTTGTTCCCTAAACCTAACCAAGGAGCTTTGTTCCCTAAACCTAACCA
>CALSBV010010880.1:14536-27091 GCA_943590825.1 Bovichtus diacanthus | reverse complement strand
CGCACACTCACACACACACACACACGCACACTCACACACACACACACACACACACATGCACACACTCTCACATACTCTCACACTCTCACACTCTTACACACGCACACACGCACATATGCACACACTCTCACACACACACACACACACACACACACACACACACACACACACACACTCACACACACACACACGCACTCTTTTTTTTAGTTGATCCAGTGTTGAAATTGAAATTGACTTCATCACATTAATTTTTATTTTTGGTTTTACATCTACTTTTGATTCTATTAACAAAGTTGATTTTGACTTTTAAAAAGTGTTTAACATGAAGGAAATGAGACATTAAAAGAAAATCCGCTGGTTTTCATAGCCCCTGAATGCAACACGGCTTGGTTTGGACACACTGATGTCGGACATTTCCACCAGAGCTTGAAGGCAACAGAGCAAATCAGTGAATCTTTCTGTTAATAACAAATAATGATGCCAATAACCAGACAAAGAACTTTCTGTTTTCTAAAATCAGTAACTTCAGTTTGCCCAGACCTCAAAAAAAATCCAAAATGTTATTATAATTTCTTACAAAAAGTGACAAGAAAGAAATAACTTCAGGGTTTCTGGAGCTTTGAGTTGCCTTCACAGGCTTAAGCTTCTTGTATTGAGGCCGATGTTCAAACTGCTGCACGTTGAGCCTGAACACGATTCAACTCTTTGACTTGAAGCGAGTCCTGACGCAGTTTCCTGCAGCAACTTGTCTCTGAAACTCACAGGAATGTTTTCTCATTGGCTGCTCTGATATCACATCTGGGGGTTTTTAAGTCGAGGTCACAAGTCCAAAATTATTCCACAGAAATGTTCTTGGCACCGGAGTCTTTACACAAACCCCAAATAACCTGCAGCTGCAGACAAAGTCCATCTGCACCTTTAGCTTCAAAGAGAACGCTGCTCCACTAGAGGAATAAAGGCATATAAACCTTAATATCTTCAAATGTATTATATCATGCGTTTTTCTAATGTTTAAAAGACACAAAGTTAGTTTAATGTGACGTGTTTTATAAACGGTGCAATGTTTCCTGGAGAAGCTGCAGAAAGAAATCCTCACTGACATAATGGAACATAATCAACATATTACATTATATTACATTATATATTATATTATATTATATTACATTATATATTATATTATATTACCCAGAGCGACTCACAGTCACTACCTACAGACTCTCTGGAGCTCATTGATGGCAACATATTTGTGGAGTTAAATAATTATAGAACTGTCTTTACATCATGGAGTACGGCAGCTGGGAAGTTTTTCTTTATGCCGAAATATTAAAGTCATGAGACGAAGATCTGCTGACTTTCTGCAGGTTCATCAAACTTTGATTTTTGCCTGATTTCCGAAGCATTCCGACATCCTGCAGCACTAAATTATGAGTAAATAATCCTCCTGTTGGCGCGAGGGGAGCAAACTGCAGAAGTGACTTCAAAAAGTCAAAAGTGGAAAAGTTGTGCGTAAAAGCGCATAAAAGACTCATAAAGACGTATAAAGGCGCACAGAGACGCACTCACCTCTCCTCTGCTCCACGTCGCTCAGACTTTCTTTCTCTGCAGATGAGACGAGTCTGCACTCACAGCTGTGCGCGTTCCCGCCGCTGCCAACAGAGCGCCGGGGGCGCGCAACACAGACAGAAGCTGCTGATTTAAGGTGAAAGAAACTAAAAAAACAGCCAAAGACAGAAGATCCAGGGGATGTACAGTTTAATGCACATACACGTGTATATAAGAATAAAGTCGGTTATTCTCTCAGGCATTTAAATGACAGTAATTCTGCTGGCTCAATGAACTCATTAATGAAACTCTTCAAAAGTATTTTTATTCATCCAAAGATGCCCAAAAGGCCTCTGGCTTCACCGTACACCTCGGTAAGGAACATCAGAGAAGCCAGCAAGAGAAAGTGGAATTTATTTTAATTATCCAACAAAAAAAGAGCGTTTTTGGGAAAAGCTGCTTTTCTTTCTCCAACTGAAGAGTTAACTTTCTCCAAACATTTCTTTCATCCCCGAAACACAAATACACGTTTGTTTGTGTCAACATTTTATTTTCTGTGACTGAATATCAAATTAAAATCATCACATTGCATGTAAGACTTCTGCAAAGAACAAAAAAAAAGCCTTTTAACATCATAATACACAGCTTGTTGGAAATAATATTGTTTTTTTTATAGTATTTTAACCTGACAAATATCATAAAACATAATTAATCTTGTAAATGTATGTTGTGAGATTACACAAATATTCATTTGCTTGCGTTTTTAATACTTCAGATTGTTGACTCTACATATTATCACTATATATCCGGTACATTCGTATTTTTCAAAGTTGAACAACAACACAAAACCAAAGCGTTGATCCTCTGCTGCACATCTGGACGTACTTTAAAGGTTTAAATACACTTTACTGTATTTCCAAAAAGTGTCGAACTCTTCCTTCAGATTTAAACTTCATGCAGGCGCAGAGTCGCTTTGCAGCAGTGTTTTCGTCTCTGTTACTTCTTGTGCAGCTGCTCCCTCTGACCAGCGGGGGCGCTACACGGCTGCACGCTGCTGCCCTCCGCCGGCTCCGTCTCGCTGCACGGCCTGTTGCCGTGTTCGCTATTTAAGTCTCCTTTTCTGACGTTCTCTAGCGCAGGTTGGTCGCTCATGGTGCCGTTGCGGCCGGGATCATCATTGAGCATGGGGTCGTGGTCGGGGGCGGGGTTCGTCACCACGCCCATGAAGAGGGGGGTCAGGGAGGCATCATCAACGAGGGCGAAGAGGAAGGGAGAGTTCACGGAGAAGAGGGAGACGGAGCGCATGGAGGTCACAGCGGTAGTGGCGGACGCCTCCACGCCTTCCTCGCTGAGCTCTATAGTGCTGGCGTGGCGGACGCCCGTCACCCTCAGAAGCTGGTCGGAAATCCCAGAAAGATTCGGCGATGAAAACAAAGAGCCGAGGCCTGATGGAAGAAGCAGAGAGACTCAGTCAACACCTTCACGCGTCACGATACAAAACGAACAAGAACTGGAACAGACTTTGTTCCCCGGGATCATGTGACTACAAAATGTCTGTTGGTGTTAGTTGTTCTTGTGTCGTCGCAGATGCAGCTCCGGTGACGGATGGATGGCTGGCTAGTTAGCTAGTTAGCTAGTTAGCTAGTTAGCTTGTCCTTCTGCGGAGCGGCGGGGCGTGAGGCGGAGGTACCGTCAGACCCGCTGAAACGGCTCATTTTCTGTAACCAGCGTAGCATTAAAGCATTAGCTATTTAGCTTAGCTAGCTAGCTAATTCTGTAGTGTTGGGATTTTACACTTTCTGGCAATAAGTACCGTGGAACAGACAAACTGGGACCTCTTGATCTCTAGATGTTGGAATAAAAAACTGTTGATTTCTGAATTGAATGCATGTGATACAAACAAATCAACGTGAGCTTGAATTCATAATTACATCATTTACATGGTGTTTTATTTATAAATATCTGTGAGGTCAGTGTTTACTTTTTTTTATGCCTTGACTTGTGACTTGACCTTCGTTTCTCAGAACATTGTTGACCAGGAACGTATCAAGCTTCAGGCTGATGATGTATCTACGTTGCGTCTTCCAGACTTAGGCTCAGTGAAGTATGTGCTGGTATTCTCACCCGTGCTGGTCAGCGCCTCCTGGAGCTCCTTGCGGTACTGCAGCTTCACCTTGGGTAAGTTGACCTGCATGTTTTTCTCCTGCGGTAAACGTCTGTAAAGGTCGGAGATGTTCAGTTTGGGAAGCACAGACGAAACGTTTCCTCTGCCGGGCAAAGGCATGACGATCAGGAAGCTGGTGTTTCCCTTGAAGGGAAAACTGGCAACCTGGACAAGAGAGAAGAGAGATAAACTGTCTTTTTATTTTCTATTATTTAATATGGACCAAGTCGATACGGAAAAGGTGAAAATGAAATAAAAAAGACATTTACCTTGAGGCATGTAGCCCTAACAGCCATGTTCACAGACAAATATCTTTTTATCTTTATTTTCATTCATTATGATGATGTGTTCAGGGTCTTCCAATGCTGCATAGCGTTTATCTTGAGATTCATTACAATCTGTGGATCTTTATTCTCCATTTTTTACACTGAAAAGTAAATCGACCTACTTTATAAACACGCATTTTTATTTACAAAGCTGTTGTTGGTAAAATTACTTCTTATCTTATCTTTTCAATGTGGATTATGGAAATTATTCACTTTTCTGCGACTTGTCGTTCCCAAAGTCTGAACTGAATTCGTAAAGAAGCTTTTAGATTTACTTCACAAAACTGCATGGAATAATATATATATACTGATTATAAACTTCAAAACATAGTAACCCTGAACGTGTTTAAAAGTATGAATTAATTTGTGTGCAGGTGCTTTATCTGATCATTTGTAATGATACTCAAATCTATAAGCTTTTATCTGCTTCTGTTATTGGCCAGGTCTCCCTTGTAAAAGAGATCTTTAATCTCAATTGGACAAACCTGGTTAAATAAAACAAACTAAATCTAAATCAGTCTGCATTGCTGTTAGGACACTCGGGAAAATGGCTGAGAATCCAGACTTTCCTGATTGAACTGGAGCATCTGGCCTACATTAGAGAGGAGACCCAGGCTGCACATCCTGGTTTTCTAATGCAGGTAAAGTACTTTGGAAAACAATTATAATCCTGCGTCGGTGTGTAAAAGCCATGAGGGTATTCATGGCATCCACATATCATGAGCTACCTGTGCTTCCAGTTCCGGGTCGTTGAGCAGGCGGAGAGGATAATGGGCGGACTTCATCATATCCACCGACACCGAGTTCTGGTTGTCGAGGTAAAACACTCCCTTAGAGGTCAGCAGGGGGTCAAACTGTGTCTGCCACGCACCTGACAAACGGGGAGCGAGAGTTAGTAACCTCAGGATCCCCTCTGCTCAAATGTGTCTTATGTTCCTTAAAATGTCTGAACTTGACATGTATCTGTGCAAAGTTTGTCACTACAGAGGCGTTTTCACATTCCTCTACGGAACGAAGAAATGTCTGTGAAGTTCCCTGAAACCTGAGGTTCAAACTACATCAAGTACGTCACACATTTCAAACACATATAGTAATAAATACAATAAAGAGTAGATGTGCTTCCAGCCACTTTCCAGAGTTTACTTTTTATGTGGGGAACCCAAGTTTAGCTAAATATTAATCACAACTTCTACATACTTCAAAACGTGTCCTGACTTTAAGGAAAGAATCTGCCTCAGTTCATGAGGCATCTTGCTCTGACTTTCGAATATTTCAAATTAAGGTCGCGCTTCACGTGAGCATTAACATCTCTCAATTAAAATTCATGGACAGGGTGTCACGGAGCCGTTCTGCTCTGAAGATATTAGGGTGTATACTGTTTGCAGATGATGTTGTGCTTTCTGCTCCGATCTTTATATCCAAAGTGTGAGTCAATGACCTGCCAGGGACTCTTGTTGCATGTCATACCTGGTCAAGGAGCCCAAAGTGAATGTATTCTTCAAAGCAGAAATAAAATCAGCTGATTGGCTGAGGAAGAACACGGCTGAGGTTTCATTAATCTAACTGTCGTCTCCTTTTGAATTCTGGGCTCACATTACTGCTGAAAACATCTCATGTGATCTACGCACTTATTGCAATGGGAATGCATGAAATTATTTTTTATTTGCTCGAGACGATGCACTTTAACATAGTTCCAACACAAACTGTGCTGCAGAAGGTTTATAGCTATTGCTCATTTAAAAGTGTCCCTAGTTGGGCTTTTACATGCGAAGTGTAGTTAAAATATACAGCTTTCATATCATAAAACCACAATACACTACAAACATAACAAAAGTATTAAATGCACATTGTGTAATACACAACATGGCTACAGCTGTGGTTTGCTTTTCGCTAGCACTTAACCTTGATTTTATATCTTGGACATAGATTTGTCTTAGTTGTATTCCTGTCTTCAGTATGACGACGTAAACAACGTATCTTCAACAGTTCGTGTGATATCTTATAAATAGTTATTTTGTTCTTCTTTAGTTTGTCATCCTACAAATGTCCAGCAACACGAGCGATCAGTGTGAAACCTCAGTGCAGAACTTCTCCAGGCAGCAAAAGTACTTCTTTACATTTATGTCAAAATCGTGGTTTGGGTTCAAATAAGTACATTTGTTACGTAGCTTAACTTACACACTTGGCGTCAGTTAAATACATATCTTACGTGAAAATGTTCAAATATGTCACACTGGAAACTGACACTTTTTTAATTACTTGACCTGCGTGATCACGTGAGTCACATACAAACTGATTATGTGGGTTTAAGAGTTATAGTGTGTTTCACAGGTATAAGTATGAACGTAAATCCCCACAGGTCTTTGGAGGAGAGCTTCACCTTTGAAGTACACAGCGTTCATAAGCATCAGCACCACGTTATGTGGAATACTTTCCATAAAGTTGGGGATGTGACCATTAGTGGCGTTCTCCACCCATTGGTTCACCTCCTCCACAGACACCAGCGGGACGGGAGACGATTGGTACCTGAAGTAAGAAAAAAAACACATCTTTTTACTTCCGCAGCAAAGATGCAATGTTTAGACAACAGGACAAGAAAAACAACATTCCTGCTTCAACTTGCTACAACTGCAAACTCTCATTATCTCCACAACATGGTAGATTCTGGACACGTGGCTGTTGTTTCTCTTCTCTTTTATCCACCAGTTCCAGTCATTTCACATATTTCCCTGCCGTTCCCCACATGACCAGCAGCCGACACTAGAGAGCTTTGTCTTGACCTCAACAGCTGTTCGTATATATCTCGCTCTGTCAATGCTCTTCACTCGACAGTTGTTTCTGCTTGTTTGACGAGTCTCCTCTCTTTACCAACCTTCAGCTTCCATCTTCGTCTCAGTTGTCCAAATTTTGGTCCAAACTTTGTGCTGAACCATTGAATCATTAATTTAGACATGCAAACTCTTTGAGTCTATAAATCTCAAATGTGTGCAAGATGTTCAAATTCTACATCGTACATTCAGTGTGTATTTGGCCTGATTGTAATACCTGGCCAGAGAGTCCTCAACAAAAGGCAACTTCACTTCAAATCCTGAGAGATAAAAGAAGAAAAGAAGCGAAAGAAAATAGAAAACGTTGGATAAAACCAGTCGTAGGACAAACGTCTTAAAAAGCAGTTCCTCACTCATCAGCACACACCTGGTCGCAGGTACATGCGTGCCGCCACCTCCAGCGATGAGTTTTTGAAATGAGGTATGAGGCCTCCCAGTGTATGATGGTAACACGGCAGATGGAGGGCATGAAGGCTCCGCAGCAGCAGCTTCTCTGTCTCATTGCGAGCACCTGAGAGAAAAAATATTGATCTGAACAAAACTGTTTCTAAAGAATCTACAGGAACAGTTGATGGACTCAACATATTATTTCAATAGCAAATATTTCTAGAGGCACGGAACATTTTCTGCACAGGTCATATGACACAATACTAAATCTGTCTTTACTCCCCACAAACAAAAGTTTTCTCTTCTCTTCAGCCGTTTTCGGACATCTCAGCTCGTAATTTTCAGCGCTACGTTCAGACTTGGCTCAACTTCAGGCTGGACTTTTTGCCTCGGTATACGAGAGGACTTTACCTGCATTAGAAAACCAGGATGTGCAGCCTGGGTCTCCTCTCTAATGTAGGCCAGATGCTCCAGTTCAATCAGGAAAGTCTGGATTCTCAGCCATTTTCCCGAGTGTCCTAACAGCAATGCAGACGTGACTCGTACACACTCTCTTCTTTACGCGTCTGCGGACTGCTGCAAAGATCCAGATGTGCACGCGTTTCCATTCATACTACAATTGAGGGTCGACGTCAGTCGGACGTTCCACTCGTGCACATTAACGATCCACACTTCACGTAATGTTGTTTGGCGGTGGATCAACACCATTTCGCCGTCTTTGTATTCCTTAAAATACAAATTCTATTCATGTTGGTAACGGTTAGAGGTGCATCTGACACCAACTGGACTGGAGTGTGGAAGGAAGTAGGAACATGCGCCGGCGGAGCGTTTACTAAGCATACAGTGCAGTCACACACGTGGACATAGTGGACGACGTCATTTCATCCACATTTAATGGGTTCTTCCTTCATGCTACACCCTTCCACCAAAATATGTGAAAATCGGGCCGGCAGTGTCCCCGTAATCCTGCTCACAAACAAATCAAAAACAAAGCGAAAACATAACGTCCCTGGCAGGTGTGATAACAAATAGAAGAAATGAGAATTCAATGCTGACTGACCTAAGGTGAGCTGAGCGAGGGCCAGGCCCAGGCTGAGAGGGGACAGGATGACGTTCGGCTGCTGTGGACCAACAGGGAGCTTTTCCAGGAGCTGTAAACCCAGTCGCTCTATGGCGCCCCCGATCGCCCGGCGGTTCTCGGGGCTGAACACCTGCCCTTCTCCACAGCACCCCTCCATCTCCTCCTCTTCATCCAAAAGACCAAAGTCATCAAGAATTCCTGGACTGAGCTCCTCCTGGAGACAGGAGGACAGACAGGGTTCACTCTCTGAAGAGTAACGTTACATGAAGGATAAGCAGCAAATCGTCTCCCTCTAGTGCTAAAAAAGAAGTAGTTTACTAGACTGAAGTTCTTCTTACAGTCAGTCCCAGACAGCAGAGACACAGCAAGAAAAGAAGAAGACACAGCTTCATTTCCAAACAACCAGCCTGAAAAACACAAAGAGAGACATTTTATAGAATCCATGAATTACTATATATGATTACCATAACACATTTCATGATTTTGGAGTCTGTGTTTTTATTTTGGTTTGTTGGTCAGCAGGATTACGGAAAAACTAGCTTCCTGATTTCCATGAAACTTGGTGGACGAGTGAAGCTTGGACTTGACCATGATGTGGTTGAATATTATTTCTGGCCTACATGATTCAAGTAACGTTTTAAACAGTAATTGTTTTACACATTCATAATCAGTTTGTTATTTAGTGGGTAATTGGAAAAACTACAACGTCATGTCCATATTGCAAAGAATTGTAGGTAATTTAATGAGTGAATTCTGGTGACGTCTGCAGCCCAAGCGGACTCTCTGAAGTCTGCAGAACGTGGAGGCCCGTTGTAAACTGGATGACTGCGCTCAGTACTCGCAGACTTTCCTGGGAACGCGCCCACAAAGTCTACGACTCTGCAAGAGCCGTGAAGTCCGGAAATTTGGATTCAGCAAATATGTGCATATGAGAAGCATGTTGGAGATTAAAATCTCAAAGTTCAACTGAAGCTGAAATTGGTTTAAAGATATCCTGTCGGGAACATGTACAATGTTGTCCTGTTGGTGCTGCTACAGCAACAAGCAGGGAATCACCTCTCGGGACCAGATAGCAGAAATGTTGTAGTCGATACCAAGACCTGTGAAATTCCACAATTCTCAATACCATTTTGATACCACGATAAAAAAAATTTATTAAACAATGAACCTCATGTACTTCAACATACACTTCCTTTTTTGTTAGGAAGTTAAACAGCTCATAATTCATGTAGTATCTATTTTATATTTCTGTGAAAACATCTTCAAACGACTGGATTTATTCAAGTTTCTCACCAAAAACTGAATTTTACAAGACTACATTTGAACACATCATGATAACGTTATAATTTACCATCGTCCAAATTCATTTTTACTGAAAAGAACCTGAACGCATCATAATCTAACTGTATAGAACCTCTGTTCACCGGCTGCTAACTGCTAACGTTAGCTTCCGCTCCAGCAGATTTCAACACGGATTTGTTGTTCACAGTGAAGCTTTATCAGAGACTAATAGGCTGCGTCCCCTGAACGTGTCGGTAGTGAGTTTAGTGCGTCACAAACATATTTTCTATCATACTGCCAGACACTACGGTACCTGTGGTGCTGCAGAAAAACAAGTCTTGTCAAGTTTTAAGAATTTTAGCATCGACTTGGTACTAAAGTATCGGTTCTCCCCTCGTGGGGACAAAAAGTATCCAAACCAAACTCCAAGTGTTGCTAGGACACTTTGTCAGGACCAAGGTGTTTGATCCACTGACTGACATCGTCTTTCATATTCATGGTATCTGTCAGTGCATCTGTATCTGTATCTGTATCTGTCCCGTAGCTTCAGAGTCACTTCAGGTTTCACATGTGGCGGCTGTGTTTACCAGCAGACTAAAGGTCTGTTTCAGAACCTTTTTTGGCTGAGCTGCAATACACTGAATACGCAGAACACAGAATACACTGAACTACATGAACTATACGACTCGATCAACACTTTTACAAGATAAGGCTCAGCTCCACAATGGCGCTTCCACAGGGGAGGGTCAAGGGGCGGTCAGTACCCCAGCCTGGACCCCCCCCCTCTAAACCAATCCTAACTGTGGTGAATATTTTCATAGATTTTTAATGTGCAGTGATAAATAAAATGTATGTTAACACCGCATCAGTGTTCTTGTGTATCATTAGTCTTTTTGGGAACCAAACCCATGGTGGTGCTGGTCAGTAACTTAATATGTTTGGTACCCCTAAAATCTCATGTGGCCCCCATTTGAAATGGTGTAAAACCACCACTGCAGCTTCATATGCATCAGCTGTATCTGTGGATCTATAGAGCAGCATCGTCTCTTCATCTTCGTGAACGACAGATTGCTTTAACGGCGCTGAAACTGATTAGACGCGGATTTAAGTCACAAAAGGCTTTTAATAAAAGCAAAGATGGTGCAAACTCACCTGGCCTGTGTCTGATGTGGAGGCAGACGATGAAAAAGCAAAGGGGTTAAAAGATGATTAAAATAAGAGTAAAGACAGATATGTTGAACCTTCCCGAGGCTGGACAGCGGAGTGGCTGGACTCAACGACTGCCGCCCCCCTGTTCACCGGTTAATAATCAACCCTGTGTGTGAGGTCACGACAGTAGGTCAAGAATAAAGAGAGAAAAGTCTTTGAAGAGTTAACGGAGACTTTCGTTTCACCAAAATATCTGGCTGTGAATTCATCTTTTTCATTAATTTGTTTTCTCAAAGTGAACTGATTTAGTTACGTTGATCCAGACAAGACTCAGCGCTCCATTAAAGGAACACGCCACCATTCTGAAAAATCCTCGTTTCTTAACCCAGAGACCCAAAGAAATACAAAAACAAAAATTCTGATGAAAAGTCGCTCACATATCTCAGTCATGACAAAGTTTAACGTTTAACTTCATATCTTTATCATAGTTATGACAGTAACACTTTGCAACAATCAACTAGAACAGAATTACTAATTATATGAGTTATCTATCTATATTATTATATTATATATATATATATATATTATAACTATGGTATAGCAACCAGAGCAACATCATTGCTAAACTAAATTAAATAAAGCTACATTTAGTGGAAACCCCGAAGAGTCGACTTTTTGACGGTAAAACGTGGTAATAAAACAAAGTTGGACTCGGGGGTTAATGAAGCTTTGTTTTGACATATAATTGCTTTGTTTCTCCCAATAAATCATGATGCAAAGCCTATTGTGGATCATTATCAGCCAATAAAACTGTTAATAAGAAAATGCTAAATAACAGCAACATAAGGCGAATGTTTAAAAAAAACAAATAATATATTTATTAATCAGCGCATTCGCTCAAATCTGCAAAACTTTATGGGGAAGTTCGCGCTGTAATATCACGAGTGCTATCGTTGATTCGGACCCTGACACGGGGGGCAGGCAGCGGCCGCAGGTTACGGAGCCGCAAGAGGCCAAAACCTCACTGTTCAGATTCAGTGCTTTGTGCATTGAATGGTCCTCCAGGTCCGTGGCTCCTCTGCGCACACGTTAGCACACAGTGTGGGTGTTTATTTGTCTTGTTCTGACCGTCTGGCTCCAGCTTGACGCCCCCACAATGTCACCAAGCGGGTCCTTCCTCCACCTCCGTTCACCCTGAGCCTCCTGCTTCACGACAGTCACTGAGACTCTCTAACTAATATATAAACATATAATAATATATAAACATATTTTAAACATGTCTCCACGGTGTAATTCAAGAATCTGTTGATGACACACATTCAACTTTCCAATCGTGGCACATGTACAACACAGCACACAGGGAAACGTGGACTCCACATTAAATACATTTTAATGTTATTCTAGCATTAGCAGCAGACTGGCTCCTCTCCAGGTACTGAATACATAAACTCACATGACACCAGACATATTACATTACATTACATAGTTTCTTTGGTGGACGTTCATATTCTTCTTCAGTCAAAGTGAGGGGACGACTTGTTCAACCATCACAGTGTTAACAAAGGAAAAGCATCCAGCTCCTCCCACACACTTCCAGTAATAACAGGTACGTCTGCCAGCTGCACACACACACACACACACACACACACACACACACACACTCTTTCCCCTGTAAACAGACGGCTGTAGTTTTAACTGTCAGTAGAAGGAAAGTGTTGAACTCGCAGAAGAAAATCTGGAACTTTTCATGTCGAGATTTATATCTATATATATATATATATATATATAGATATAAAT
>CALSBV010010871.1:927507-973572 GCA_943590825.1 Bovichtus diacanthus | reverse complement strand
TATAGTTGTGATATCTATAGTTGTGATATCTATAGTTGTGATATCTATAGTTGTGATATCTACAGTTGTGATATCTACAGTTGTGATAGTTGTGATATTTACATTTGTGATATCTACATTTGTGATATCTATAGTTGTGATATCTACAGTTGTGATATCTACAGTTGTGATATCTATAGTTGTGATATCTACAGTTGTGATATCTATAGTTGTGATATCTACAGTTGCGATATCTACAGTTGCGATATCTACAGTTGCGATATCTACAGTTGCGATATCTACAGTTGCGATATCTACAGTTGTGATATCTACAGTTGTGATATCTATAGTTTTGATATCTACAGTTGTGATATCTATAGTTGCGATATCTACAGTTGCGATATCTACAGTTGCGATATCTACAGTTGTGATATCTATAGTTGTGATATCTACAGTTGTGATATTTACAGTTATGATATCTACAGTTATGATATCTATAGTTGTGATATCTACAGTTGTGATATTTACAGTTATGATATCTACAGTTGTGATATCGAGGTAGAAGAGCAGAGTCTTCATTGGACCAGAGTTGAGGACCCAATCAGAAACAGACCTGTGGAAGACGCACCCAAACCCAAATTGATTCAATGAAATGAATATTAATAGACATAAATAATATATCATTCATGAAAACATCTGAAAGGGTCAGACATGTCCCAAATAAATGCAAGGATAATTAGACCCAAATTCCATAAACTCAAAACTGCCTCATCATCATAAAGATGCAGCACCACATATTATTACTTATTATTACTTATTATTACTTGACATATTGACCCACACACCTGATACCTGCTGCTATTATTCTATGGTGTATAGCAAAAAGATTTAAAAAAAATAAATATATATCATGCGATAATATGATATAACTTACTGTTCCTTATTTGTAAGACAAAAGTTGTAGTTCCATCGATATTCCGGTGACTTAGTTTCTCTTTACTCCATATATTTAAGTCTTGAATGCAAAAGAAATGCACAGTTATGAGTATGATTGCTACCAGAACATCAAATCTAATTCTAAGGTTTGCTGGTTCACCGTGTCGCCACAACGCCTCACATTTTAATTAGCTTTGTTTTTACTTCTACCTGCTAGATGCAGCTGTGATAGTGTTTCACTGAGACGAACAAATAAGTTGTAAGCAAAAGTCTATTGAGTTATGGGATGTTTTCGTGCAGTCTGCCGAGATAAGAAGGCCGGCGCAGGAAGAGGGATCGGGCTCAGCCTCGTACACATTCCTTTAGTTACCTTTGTCACGCGTGATGGAGTGTGGGGTTTACAAACCTGGCCTCCAGAACCTCTTTCTCTGACCCTGTTCTGTTGAGCCCCCATTCCTCTCTCTGTGTGTGTGTGTGTGTTTGTGTGTGAGTGTGTGAATGTATGCACTGACACCCTGCTTTTCAGTTCTGCTGCTGTCTGATATTGTGCAGGGATGAGGGTGTGTGAGCGGGACCAGACCTCAGTTGTCGCAAGCGGTGCCTGACCTGGTTTTTTAAAAGCGCGCTCAGAGCCATGCACTGCAGATCTCTGCGAGGGTCGCTTGGCTTCCTGAGACAAAATCAAGAATGTTTGAGCTCAGGCTTTTCCTCAGTAAAGAGCAGTCTATTCCTTAAGCTTTCAAGCCAATGCATCGATAGTTCATTTAGACATATTGAATCCTTCAGAATAAGTTTGTGGCAACCTATTTTCTCTCCCTCCACTTCTGAAATCCTCTGCTTCCTTTCTTTTCTTTTCCTCTCCCTCCTTCCTCTCCCTCTTATCAGAGACGGAGAACTATCTCTCAGTTGTCCAGTCACTCGTTTAGAAACTTTACAACTGGGGCTTTTCCTCTGAGCAGTTTAAAGAAGGCTATAAATCTGCCTTGTTTAAATCCAGACTTGTTTAAGCTGCCTTTTACTAAGACCTGATGCACTGCATTCTTCTGCTGCCTAAACAGGCTTTTTAAACATTTACCTCAAATGTATTTACTGGTTGACTGATAACACTCTCAACATGGAAGTAGACAGAGAACGGGGGGTATTTGTCTCTCTTTATGGGCCTGGGAGTAGCAATGGCTGCCACATGGCCAAAGGAAATGTATGGAAAGGAAAGAAGAACCTTGCAGATTTGTTCTAAATGCAATGAAAACAGAGATGAAATAAAAAGATAATAATTTTGGTGTTTAAAGGACCTTCTTTGTATCTTTGTTTCCTGATACATGCATGAATTTAAATCCACTTCTGAAGGATTTCAATATCAACAGTCAGCGTATTGTTGCTTGTTGCTGAGATATTCAGACGGTATTGTACCACCTCCCTCCCTCTTTATTCCATCTCCCTCCCTTGATTGCGAGGACCGCTCAGAGGGTGTTCTCACCACCCGGTCTAATATGATATGCATCTCCGTGTTTGTGTATGTGATTATCGATTTACGACCCTGTTCTTCTTTTTCCCACTGACGACGTGAACTGCTGCTGCATTAGTCATCTTTACGACGTGTTTTACTGCGCTGCTTACTAGGGGAAGGCCCAGCGCTTGCGGTAAATGTGTTTTGTTTTTTTTTACGTGGTGATAGAGTGCATTTGCATCTGAGGATCAGACTTAAGAAAGAGCTCAGTATTAAGAATAGAGGCCGGGAACTCGCCGCCACTTACCTCCAGACGTCACACGTAGATGAGCGGTTGTCAAGCGCCGCTCACACACACACAAAACATTTACCGTACAGCAAGTTCAAATGCTTTCTTTCTGAGCAGCATCTTTTTGTTTCCCCCTCATCCCTCTCTCGGCCTCTTGTAAACCCTGACAACAGCACATTACCCGTCAGCATGCATTACATCGCACTTAGATCTACAGGGCAGCATCTTTTGAAGTTAAAATATCATAAGTATAGGCCTCGCTCTAGATAGCTGTGGCTGCGCTCCCAGATGCTTCTCAGAGATTAGAATCATCAGCGAGCAGCGATCTGCTCTGTCACATGGGTCTCCTGCAGCCTTGGCAGCAGGTCGGGAGGAGGCTTGTACAGGGCTGCATGGGGCAAAAGGAGAAGAAGAAAAGACTCTCCTTGCCAGAGCCATATATCTAAAGCACCATTCCCGACTCCGGAGGCCCCAGTGCTTTCCGATTAAAGCTTATGTTGCCTAGCAACAAAATATCGGCACAGTTTTGCCCAGTAACAACAGTTAACTCTCGGAGAGAAACGGCTGAATCACCAGTTCTCCAGACGTCTGTGGCACAACTGCTGTAACCAGAAGACTCCCCTCTCCGCCAGCCAGTGAGCCGCAGCATTTAGTCTGACCTTCATGTCTAACGTCGGCTCTGAGCCGCAAATACCAAGCAGGTGTGGTGATGTCACCACGTCTCGTTCAACATACCACAGAGCCGTGCGAAGGGCTCGCAGCCTTGTTCTGGGAGAAGCATTGTAGCGCTGAACTCTGGGAACTTGCTCGGAGAGGGTTTGTTTCACAGGAGGCTGTTGTTTTAAGGCCTGAGAAGATTTACAGTAACTCATTTAATGGATGCTGTGATGTAGAAACGCTTCTGTCGACTGATTTTCTGTCAACAAGATTTTCTATCCGCCGGCAATAAAATGTTTAAAAAATGAGCATAGGCATAAGTCTTTTAAAAAAACTGCCAATTCATTAAAGCAGGTACATTGAGTGTCTGTGCCGTGTCGCAGCCATTTAAAATGTACACAGACTTGGATTTGATTGATAGTAAAATCTATTTTTTCTTTCCTTCAACTTGATTGCCTTTTTCCCTTTGCCATAATAAGATGTTTGAATTCAGATGATTTGATGCCTGTTGCATGTGTTAGTAATTACATTTCAAAACTTAAATGGCATCATCGTTTCTTTTCCCTGCACTCACAGTCTTATCAACAAGGTCAGTGCAATAGCTATTCTTTCCTGTGATTTCCATCAAAGTGATCTCGATACAACTCAAACATTTAGCGCGTTGACGCAACCGGCAATTAGGAAATGATTCGGCGTTTTGATTGGGAGCCGTTTTGCGTGTGCCGTGTTTGCTCAGCAAGTGTAGCTGCACTGAATTAGCATTAATGAATGTTACGGCCTCCCATCAGTTTGACAGTTCTATTCTTTAGATCTGTTTTAATTGTAATTAAGCCCTGATTAATGAGCTGGGGGATGTTTCATTCTCTTTTCAAGAATATAGCATAATATGTTATGAAGGCAATCAGGGGTTTGTCATTTTATCTGCTAATGAGACTCAGCCATATGTCATAACAAACTTAACTTGTCTTTGTAGCGGCAGCTTTTAGAGGCCTCGGCTACGCTGCTGCTCCGCTCTGTGAAGGCAACGTGCGGCCATCTTTGTAGGACAACTACAGGTGTTTGTCTGGGGAAAGAAACAGGCGTGGGGGCGTAAAACGCTGATGGTGAACCGCAACATCCCCGGCTCAAATCTGTCCAGGCCTCCAAAGTTTCCTGCCATAGCTCTACTACCGTTATCTGGTAAAGACAGGCAAACTGAGAACAAATGGAAGACTAGGTGTGGGGGGGTCCAACATCGCATAAAAGCTAATGATCACTATTTGGAGCCAGTTGCTAAATTTGTTGAAAGTCAATGAAAATCTCAGGTTTCAAGTCAGTGTTTTCAGGGTCAAATTCCAAATCAGGGAATAAAAGACACATAATCCAAGCTTCTGAGAGCTGTTTATCTCTTAAATTGTCTTGATTTGTTGCCTTTTCCAACATCTAAACTCACTTAATCATAGAGAACCAGAAGATGTAGACATAACAAACAAAAAAATGCTCATTTTACTGCAGCTTGTCAAAATCTCTCGTCATCGGTCAAGTTTCCATCCAAATTAAATGCAAATTTTTACGGAATTTTTCAGGAAAAACCCGCAGTAAGAAAACGCAAATGAATGTGAGTTTCCATCTATTGTTAAGCGAATATTATAGTTTGAGATAAACAGTTGTACAGTGATTCTGCAGTATGTTATTAAATCACTGTAGAAGAGGAGATGAACTAGTCAAACTTTAAAATTCACACAAATGATGTGAAAATCGTTCTGGGAGTATTGCATTTCTTATTATTTATTTATTGCATTTCAGGACGATTAAACTTCCTCACGGATCCGTACTTATCGGAGGTTTTTATCTCCACATGCTTCATGTATGTCATCACTTATTGGCCTAAGTCCATTGACTTCTTAGCTCAGATAGAAACATTTGGATGAAACCAGGTGGATTGAAACGCACTTATTAAAAAAAATAAAATCTGCTCAGCAGGTGACTTTGGTCCCAACCAGTGAAATCATGTAGGTTCAGAACTCTGCAGGAGTTCTTTGATTATCATATGTTCTTGCATGCTCTATGTAAATACATCTTTAAGATCAAATATCCAAAATGACTCCGTTTGTTTGATCTTTTCCGTACAAAAGAGAATATTGTGGTTTGTTTCGTGAAACTGTCCAGCAGTTGTAAAACTCACATTATCTCATAGTAATAACTTGAATTCTTTAAGTCAATATCCTGATTTATTTTATTCCTACATCAGCTTTACTAATGAATCACTAATAAAGGCTTGAAAGTGTTGCTGGAATGTTCTTCTATCCTCTTAGTGGCTGATTTAATGCAGCTTTCAGTATTATTTCAAATTTAAAAGCCTTTTTCCAGTGTCTTTCTCTTCTGCAGAGTGAACTGAGCCGCGATTATTCTCAGAATTATCTCACAGTGCCTGATCAGAAAAACAAAAAAGAAATAAGAAAGACATTTTGACCCTGTGGTCTTGATTTTATGTTAATTTCCTGCATCGACAGTATCTTGAAAGGTCTATTAAGCCTCCGTGCGTCAGCTTCAAGCGTCAGAACTCCAGCTTCTTAAATTCACTTCTTCTGTGCAGAGTTTGCGTCTTCTCCCAGCTCATTGAAGCTCACGTGTGTCTCCTTCTTCTGTTGCTTTAACCCAACTGTGTCTGTCCATTTGTTTTCTCAAGTTCTCCACTTGACAAAAAGAATTGCTGATGGCCGCCAACTTAATGAAACTGTGTTCAATGGAGAGATAGAAAGAATTAGACAGAAAAAGACAAGCAGCGAAGCTTTACCCGGCGACACTTTTCTTCCAGAAAGCCGAAGGGCTCTCGGGCAATGAGCTCGAGGAAAACTGTGAAACACTTTGTCACTGCTTTGGCAACAACGGATGACTGTGTGCTCAACATGTGTGTGAGTGTTTATACATCATTTCCCCTGGAAAGTGTCATGCTCGCGGGTGGGCGGGGGTTGGTTCTGGGTGGGTTGCGGTTAACCCCTCGAGGTCTCCAGGGTTACTCTGCCTCTGCTCTATGTCAGATTCTCAGGCTTTCTCACTCTTGGCTGTCGCTGATGCTCTGGCAGAGTGTTGGACTGGCAAAGAAGTGCGGGAGTGGCTATTAGCTGCTTGTCTTCCTAGTCCTCTGAGAACATGAAGGCCTCATTAGCCCTGTGAGCTCAGCTGTCCTCTGCTGCTAAACCCATCGCCATAGTCCAGGCGTGTGTGTATATGTGCATGCATTATATACTCTTAAGAAATTGCCTTTCCTTCATATTAGTCTGCTACACTGCCGTTTTCAAAGGGCACTAACTGTGTTTCTGATTATCTTAATAAGGCATCACGGGGCACTGCAGAGACGGTCGAGGGATTTTTAAATTACTCCATTTAAATTAAATAATTAAAAAAAAATCTGCATTTATAAGACCTCAAGCAATATTTCTGTTGCATTTATTTGGTTTCACGCTGATTGTCTGTTTTTAATGCATCTTCCCGCGACTCCCTGGAATTGTGCTGTGATACTGAGTGAATGACTTGATTGATTCTGAATAAAAGTGCTTGATTGGTTGTCTCATGATACGATCAGTGTGTTAACGTAGGGCTGGACAATGGGCCTAATTTATCAAGTTCTTTAATAAAGCAACAGTAACGTCCGATACTCATTTTTATTTGATTGACTCGGGCTGCTGAAGCATGCACACGCACATTTTTCCACAGAACGAGGACTGGAGATTTTTTTTATCCTCCTTATCCTTTCATTGGAAACGTATTATTAAGCAATCTTTTAATGGTATGAAAATGAGGAATGATTACAGCAAGAAAAGCTGTAATAGCTGGCAATTTTTTTTTTTTTTAAAGACTGACTTGTTAGAACGTAATCAAACAGGACACGCATGTCAGGAGTGAGCAGACTTGACAGTAGTGCTCGACTGTTAATTCCTGCCCTTGGAAACAGCCGTTGGAAAAAAAAAAAAAAAAAAGTCTCAACACAAGATCCAGTAACTCGCTTGTATCGGAGCTTTCCGCCGGATCACGAGGTCTTTATCAGCAGATGGAGTTTTTTTTCGACTTTCCACCATTGTGTTGATCCAATGGCGACGACAAGTCCTGTAAGTGCTCAGAATAATGTGGCGTTTAAACATCCACAAGTCCACGAAGCCTGAACGTCTGCTGACTAAAGTTTAAAAGAAGAATTATTACATGTATTGTCCTTGAGGTGAATATGATCATTCGTTTATCATGTTAACTCTGTGTGCGTGTGTGTGTGTGTGTGTGTGTTTTGCAGGTAAACGAGGAGACAGTGGAGAGGCTGGTGGTCCAGTACCCTCACATTGTTTTCAGCACAGTGATGCAGGATTGCAAGAGAACCCTGGAGAGAGCTTATCAAATGGGCTGGAGCCCCAACACATCGAACACTTCGTAGCTACTGCTGGATCTCACACACACACACACACACACACACACACACACACACACACACACACACGGCTACACAGAGGTCCTTTTTGTGTACAGACACGAATACACAATATTTGCCTCTCGGCCACTGTTCTAACGTGCATGTGAACATGTAGCTACACACTCACAGACAAAGGTTCATCAAGAGTTTTATTTGAAGCAAATCTCCCATTTCAATCATTTAAATAAAATACGAGCCTCCTGGTATTTTATAGTTAAGTGAGACTTATCGAAGGTTATGAACAACAACTTGACTGAATCGTCCTCATCATCACTGTCAATAAGTCAGATCACCAACAACATAGAGAACTTTCTTTGCCCAGAACCTTGAGTGACTGGTGTGTGTTGGAGCAGCGCGGCGCCCCGACAGTTGTAATTTGATATCTATTTAAGTGAGTGTTACTCAGTTGAGTATTGAGCCTCATCCAGTTTAAGTCGTCCGTATCACCTGGGATGGAGCGGAGGTGAAGATGCACGAGGTCCGGTCCTGAACACGTGGGAAAGATCCAAACTAACGCATCCTATAATCAAAGACATTCGGGGATGGTCGGACAAGAATAGTTTTTAACGAGCATGGATTAGAGAAAAGGTTTGTCTCCCCAGACGTTCCTGAGCACCGCGTCCGTGTCGGCGCCGCAGTGTTTAACTTCCTTCACAAGACGGAGCAGAGACTTAAGGATCAGGCGACGACGTCCCGCGTCTTCAGACCCCGGAGACGGCTGAACTGCCGGGGCTTCAGACCTCACTTGAGGCTTTTTGAGAAATCTGTGATGTTTATTTTGTCCAATTAGAAGATTTGTTCCTTTCTTGGATGTTCAGTACAGTGTTAAAGGCATTTGTGGACTCATGCGTGTTGAGATGTTTGACTCCATTTGAAGGACAGAGCTCTTTGCCGTGACTTAATATGCACATTGTCATGGTACAGAAGAAAGTTCAAACCCCTGGCAAATTCAAGGCAGGAAAACAGCATTGATTATTTCTCAAAAAAACTGCATGTTTACATTGAGATCTTATTTTTTTTCAGAGATATTATCTACAGATGATCTGACGTTGAAATGAGCTTCTGTATGACTTGGGAACAATGCGTTTTTTTTTTATAGATTTAGGGTTGACTGAACATCAACGTGAGTCCGTGCAGAATGAAATCAAATAGTGCTTGAAATAGAAGTTGCCTTTACTTCCAATCCCTGAGTCATGTTATCAGAATATTAACCACGCCCACCGTGATGACAGGTAAGAGGAAACGTTGCCTTAAGTGGTTAGTAGGTTATTGCCATCCAATTAGCAACCAGAATTTATTGAAGAAATGTTTATTTGAGTTTATCTGATATTCCCATTATTTGATCTGATATATACATATAATACTGTGTGCGATTTACTTAGCCTAATATTGGTTTTGAGCATATACTTGTAACATTAGCTATGTAGCAATGCAATGAGGGATTTATCTTTCTTAGTGGTGTAGGATATTAAAAAAAAAAAAAAAAAAAAAAAACTGGCTTGGGCCTATAACCAAGGCCAGTGGTTGTTTTTCATCTATTCTATAGAAACTCAGTAATGTACAGTTAAAAAATGCAAAATAACCAGGGTATTTTTCTATGGTGTGAAGCAGCTCTGGGCTCAGCCTCCACACACTCACTCAGACATGAACAATAGCTTTGTTGAGCTTAGGGTTTGAGTAGAACGGTACACTTTCTACAGCATATAGAGATTTCAGACAATTAAAAACACCTTCATTTTACCCTTGTCAGGAATTGTAGACTCAAACCGACGGAGAGTTTCTCCCTCGGCCTTGTTTTTTGTTCACTTTCTGTTCTTTTGTAATCCCCATATGCACTTTCTTCTCTGCTAGTTGTTGACACACTTGATTCCTGATTTGTTAAGGCAACCGTAAATGACTGGATTTACATAAAGATGAATAAAGCACTACTTCAAGCTTTTTTTCTCTTTTCCTTTTGTTTGTATGCAATTGAGGCAGGAGAAGAATATTCAATATGACAGTAGAATACTTTTCCGCTCATTTTTCATAATGTGCTTAAAACATTTTCGCATGTTTTTCTAGACTTTTTTTTTTTTTTTTTTTTTCCCACATCAATTACATTTCAACACAAAGACCACAATGACTATAATGGTAGACGTGGAATTTAAATTCAACACAGATTACATCTGTATGCTCAGGTAAAATGCAAAAAAAAAAAAAAAAAAAAAGATACCAGCATGTTTACCATCAGAGCCTTGGAATGTGCAAGTATGACATACCGAAGCCTCTGTATTGGTAGAAATAAAGATGTTTTCCACAGATATCCATGCTTTCACGTCTTTTCTGTTCACGACTCAACAATCAACCTGCGTTTCCATAGAGTTCTTGTGATGTCAAGGTCAGAACTATTGTCACAATGGAAACACAGTGAGGAAACATCAGCTCGCTGCCCAGCAAGACGGCTAAGGCCTCAAAGAGCTAAAGAGCTGTCACTCAATATGTCCCCAGTCTTTGACAACATTGTCCCTTTCAAGTGCCTATTTTCATGTCTGGCGATCAAATGCGGGAGATGGCATCAAACAGGATGCGAAAGGTATGTTCGTCCTAGATGCATTCTCTGTGTTGTCGACACAATTTGTGTCAAAATTAGGGGCAATTCACTTGAGTCGCAGCTAAACGAGTTCTCTCTAATCTCATAAAAGCATAGGGAGCTCTGTTTGTATCTGCAAGTTTCTGTTTTATTGTCTACATGGAGCAGGATATACATGCGCACATGCCGCACGTCTAACTCGTATAATTAAAAACCTACCGTGCTTCATATCCGTCTTGAACTTGGAGTAATAAATTGTAATCTTACTTTTTCTACTTTTACACGTCAGACATTTTTCAGGGAACGAACGCGCCGACACCTGTGCAATCACCTGCAGTCGCCCCACAGCAATTACTGCCTTTGTGAGCTTCTTATTTTAAAGTTTTGTGTCTGGTGGGTTTTAAGGCTGCAATTTGTGTTTTTGTTTCAGATTGGAACACTATACTTTGCAGTTATGGTGCCATTGTGTTGGATTTGCAATAGTTCATTGTTGGTTATGTCGTGTCCAACCCCTGTAACGGCTTGAACAACACTCGCTCATAACAGATGGATAAAAACATTACAGCTGCTTGAAACTGAGCAGATTGTGAACACAAACAACACTTGTTAAGTTGTGTATCACTTAGGATTTTCTCTGAAATTATCTGAAGAAGCTGCTGTTTGTGTGACTAAAAGTATTGTTTATGCACAGGAACAATATGAAATTGGATCATTTCCTTTAAGGTAGTCTTTTTATTTATTTTTTATAATTCTCATTGGCGTTTTGTCTGTATTAGACAGGAAACAAGGGGACACCAAAGTCCAACCAAAGTCCCCGACCCCACTTTGTAACTCTTCCTCCCTGCGCTCACTTCTAATCTCACGTCCTCTGCACCCTCTTAACAAGATGAGGAAAGTGTAATTATTGTTGTGAGAGGAGTCGAGGCCTCGCCCTCCATGCCCGCTGTGACCAACTGTGCATGAGATAAGAAAAGACTAAAGATTCAGTGAATTCTCAGGTGTAATTGCTTTGCATTGTTTATGTAATATTGTGTGTCAGCCTGACAAAAAGACAAGAGGGTCAGAAGACATTTTCAATGTTACTTTAACCGACTTCAATAGCTTGTGCGTCATTGGCCCTGACAAGCTGAGACATTAAGAATGTGGCCTTTGTCTTGGTCTCTGCATCTGTTGAAGGCCTTCTGATTTCAGAATGACAGGGCTTTTTATTATCTCTGCTACAAATGAGCTGATCCCCCAGCACCGCGCTCACATTTCTCTCTCGGGTAAATTATGCAGCTTGCTGAATTTTTACTGCCGCCAATTAGCGCCTTTGCAAATGTGAGTGTATGCCATGGATTCTCCTACTTATTGAGGTGGATTCCATCAATGCCTCGCGCTCCTCTGACTCCTGCAATATTCATCAAGGTGGAAGGAGGCGTTCGTCCGACACTTAGAAGTGAGACTGCCCTCCAGGAGGGAAAAGGCGCGGCAGAATAGCAATAGAGAGCAGTAATTAAACTTGGTAAATATTCATGTGGTCATTACATTTTTAATGAGGTGCTGATAAGAATTGACGCTGACCATACAGGACATTTGTCATGTTGGACCTGCAAGGACGTTAGTCTAGTCTTCTCAAGAAATTAGTATTTTTCAAGACCTAGTCATAGCTGACATTGACGAATGTCCTCGACTGAAAAGGTAGAAGCTCCTTTGAACTTCCTCACACGATGAAGGCTGTGTTTCAGGAACATGGAAGTCCACCCTGCTGTCAGGAACTAAGGATGTCAGAGCCTTTGTGTTTGTGATGTCCCAGAACAAGACGTGGACCCTCGTGAGCAAACACTGCATCAGTAACGTGTGGTGCCCGTCTGACTCCACTTTATACCAGACTCCTCCCGTGGACAAGTCATGTCTTGTCTCCCAAGTTTTGTCTGCGTAACCTCGTTGATGATCTTTGCTTCAGATGTCTTCCTTGAGGGTCTCCTGACTGTGGAGGGTCTGCTCTGCTCAAGCTGCTTCATCCTCTTCATCCTACACTGAGTCAACTTTACTCTGGCACATCCCAGCATTCCCTTTCGCTTCACCCCTGCCCTCTCCAAACCCAGATTCTTCCTGTCTCTTGCAAATGATGTCAATCATTCCTCTGCCTCTGGCCTGAGTGTTCCAAGAGCTTCAATATTTATCAACATATGAAAGAAAAATATTTCCCGTCCATCATCATATACTGTTCTCACCCCGCTCCCAGTGGAGCGAGGAGGTATTTTGCCTAGCTACCTGTGGTATTCTGCCTGCCCGGTGCCTGGTGTTGATTCTGCAGCTGGGACAGAGTGTAGCGTTGAACAGTGAAGATGTTAATGGGTTGACTTTGTAACTGACACGGCCTTTGAGCAGCAGGAACACTCTGTTGCTATTCATCACTCCAGAGGAGCCTGTGCAGTTTAGGCCCCGACGAGACCCACAGTGAACTCCAGAAGAGAGGACTTGAATTACACTGACCCGCTTACTTGTTTTGGACGGTGGAAGTCAGTAAGAGGAGGACGAATTTCCCTCCCGGTCGCTGCATCTAGAAGTTGAAGTTGAACACGATGGACTGCGGCAGTCCTCAGCTTGATGTATGAAGATTTATGAATTCCTCTGTAATGATTCGCCTCTCACCAGAGGCTACAACTAAACCAGCTTTCCCGTCCAAACTCGTGGAGATAAAAGAAATGAGATTTGTTAATCCGCCAAATTTTGACATCCTCCCAATAGGCCCATTCCTGCCGCCTGGGGAAAATATCAACCAATGAGTGCCCTCAAAAAAGCGAGGTGTGCGGAGTATGTGTGTTGGGAAGGATAATGAAGTCACTGTGATTTCCCTCTTTCCATGGCTCCATGTAGATGTTGTCTCTCTGTCTTTCAAGCTGGAGTTAATTGCGGTGTTTAGGCAGAGCTCAGTCTAGCTTCTAAACGGCAAAGGTTAATTAGCAGCAGAAGGATCTCCACACAAGATATGTTGACATTTACATTTCCTTCCTGGCTAAAATGAGAAAAAAAAAAGTATTTTGTGGCATTGGGATGGGAAAAGGGAGAAAAATGATTCCTCTACAAACATCCTCATTTCTATTCAAGGCTTGGCGTTGATATGCAGATTTGGCAGTTGGATGACATTTAAAAGTAGTTAATTGTGCAAATCTTTGTTTTAGAATGGAAAGGTCGTGGATAGTGAGGGTCTTTCATCATGAACTAACCCCCCCTCATCAGCACAGCTGCAGAGGAGGGGGGGGGGGGGGTTGTTGGTTTCTTTGCTGACCGCCTTATAAAGTCGCCCATCGCTTTTCAAGGTGGTTCATGAATATTTATATGCACAAACTGTTTTGGAAAATGAAAATTAATCTGCAGCCCGATGAGATATGACTTGGCTATCTGTTCTCACCATAGAGCGTAATTCTCCCCATTCAGGAGGAGAAAGCTTCATCGTTTTCTTTCTCATATTCCTAAATGTCTGGATATCAAATTATGCATGTTTCTTTCTTGATGAAGGACAATTGTGTTTTATTGCAATGCGTTCTTCCTCTTATTACAGCACAACTCAAGAATTATGTAATGTTTCTCCAATAAGATTTGCTCGTGTTTGGCTTTCATAACTTCTCTATTGCAATTTTTGGGGTAAACCTACACAGGAAAAACAATCCTTCCACCTGGAAGCAATATGATAATGCTAAATAGATTTATTGAATGTAATATGTTGTCCATATTTTGGATATTACCATCTAACAGGCAACACTAGTGAGGAAGCACAATGAATTAAAGATACAGCAGGTGCACAGATTGGAAATTTTACACCTGGTTTCACCTGAATAGCACAAATGGATACATAATTGCTCCATTTCATCACTTCCCTTCGCTGGGTGACATTAAAGAGAGCTCTTTGAGAGAACGGAATAAGGATGAATACATCCAACTGGGGACTTCAGCAATGCTCAAATTTGATCGTGCATATTTCTATTTGTCTTTCAGCTGAAAAAAAAAAAAAAAACTCTCTTTGATTTAGCTACCATTAGGGTTCCTCCAAGGATACGCTAGTCGTGTTTGCTCGCTGAAATAACTCGGCGCACATTTAATCAACGCCTGATTCACCGACCGCTCTTTGTTTTCTCCTTGAAGCACGATCTCACATCCTCCCCGGGGCAGTTTCCATCAATTAAAACAGTCCAGCCCTGTTCTGAAGCTACAGATGGCCAGCGTCAGAGCCGCCCAGATTCAGGGTCTCCCGGCCAACTGCTCTGACATGTCAGACATGCCGGTATGCCTCGTCACTCCCCACTCCTCCACTGTAACAAAGGTTGGGCCAACTCCCCTCTGCAGCACCAGGCCCAAGTGGCCTGCAGAGACCTGAGGCGTGACGAAGGCCCAGAGTGCACCAGACCTCCTTTCAAAGCAGCCTTTCTCCCTCCTCCTCCTGAAACCTAGTGTCCATTTAATCCTTCTTCAATTCCATCTCTTGCCGCCCAAACCTTCCAATCAACACCTCCCTCTAGAACAGTCACACACACACACACACACACACATTTCCTCACTGAATTCTCCCCTCATTTTCCATCTCCAAATCTCACACTTGCTACTCGCCACCTCTTGGCCCCTCACCACTCTGACCGCCCAGTCCCTCCACCCACCTCAGTTGCTTTCCAGGGGTGTGTATTTCACGCCTTGGTGGCTGGACAGGCTCTTGTGATTTCCCAAGGTGGGGGCTGAAGGTTGGGCAGGAACCAGTGGTGTGGAGTGATGTCAGAGCGGGGACTAGGTTTTGTGTGTCTGTGTGTGTGCGGTGTCACTGCATATCTATGTGTCTGCATGTGTAGAAGTATATAGTTTGAACTCCCTTCAAAAGGCCAGCTGTACAAATGCTGCTGTGAATGAGAGAGGTGTTGAATTAACAAGCCATACGAGGCACCCGATTCTCCTGCGCTGCTCCACACACTGACCTGGCAATAATGAGGCAGAGACACATTACAATGGTTCTTTATGGGTTATGTTCTGAACATTACTAGACCAAAGGGGCTAATGTGCTGGTGTGCGGAAAGCCAGATGAAATGACAGTGCAGCGAGCCAACTGAGTGTAATGAGAATATCGTGTTTTGAATAAACCTAAATGGGGTGAATTTGCACAGGATGTGGGCCAAGGCAACGCTCCCCGCTGCGCTCTTTAGACAGTGTTAGAGGATCTTTCTCAAAGCAGCACGACAGTGTTTCCTCCGCTGTGGCTAGGCTCTGAAAAACAGGATTTATTTATTTATTTACGTCTATTTACTCAGGCTAGTTTGAGCGAGCTGCTCCTCAGAAACGCCCTCCTTCACCCACATTCAGTTCCACACATTCGCACCTCTGGGAGCAAAGGTTTACCGACTGTTGTTCGCCGAGCGCTTCTACTTGACCAGCCGGGTGTTAATTGCCTTGCTCAGGGTCACTTCCGCAAAAGTTACTTGGGAATGTGCTGCCTTTTTCTTTTGCTCTGCCCTCTGTACCCAGCGCAGGGATTTGAGGAAACAGCCTTTCAGTCAAAAGATTCTCTGACTTAGCTGCTCTCATGGTTGGAGCAGAAATAGCTAAGCAGGGAAAAGCTTTTTTTTTTTTTCCTGTAGCGCTCTGTGACGACCTGCTCACCATGCTCAGTATGTTATAGTGTTAACTGCATGTATTTGGCTCTGTGTCCTCAGTGTAATTAGCTAAATATGCACATGTCAACGCTGTGGTTCCATCCAGCTACGTGCCGAGCGAGCTCGCCTCTCAAACTTTCTTTTGTGCGATTCATTTATAGCCAGAAATGACTTCATAAAAAGGATGCAGGATTCGTATCATGTCGAACAATACACCGGCACCAGTGCTAGACTGCGAGCGTGAATGTGTGTGTGCCCCAGTGTGTGAGCCTGGAGGCGTACGTGACCAGCTTCCAGGAGTCTTGTCTGTCTGTCCAACTCCCACCATTGTAACGCTACAAACTAAATGTAAAGCTACTAATTAACTATTCATTTCTGTATTTAACACAGTGACAAGCTGTCTCCTCACAGCTATTCTCAGAGTAAAACAATATATATTATAGATCCTGCTGTTTGTAGTGAAAGGAGCGATAAAGGGAAAGTTTCCTGTTCTCTTTAAATTATATTTCTACTGTTCTTTGTTCGCCGTCATTTTCATTTTTTATAAAATTCAGGGGGTTTTTTTTATTCTTTTTTGCATTCCTATTTTAGACGAGAGGTCGGCATCGTGTTAAGTCAGCGCTGTTGCCTAAATGAAAGAAAAACACTTTAATTCAGAACCTGCAAAGACAATTTATAAAGTGACAATTTAGTTATTGAACAATTACAGCTAAGAACACGGATATTGAGTTCATTATTTTTCTTTCTGAATTGTGGGAAACCTTAAACCCTGCAATACAAAACCTTCAAATAATGGATACTTTATATGTTTGTGGGAAACATAACACAACTTTAATAGCTGCATCTCACACTACACTGACCTCAACATGCTTTTGTATAAACAACTTTCATTCTTTGTGGAAAATGTTTTGAATTTCCCCTCTGAACCTTACACAGTAATACATGTGTAATAAAAACAATAAAAGCCTCTATCAGCAAAAGGCAGCCTCTTCCAAATATGTCCAGCCGACACAGATAAGCTGCGCCACGTTGGGTCAAGACGAGGTGAAGAAGAAATAGGAGCTGAGGCAACAGCTATTGAAATATTACCTGTATCTGATCGTCCTGATGACTTTGTTTGGGAGCCAAGTTAATGTTTCCCTGGAATGTTTGTTCTGTGCTTTCTTGATGTGCAATAACAGATTATTTCCATAAGAGAGGATAAACTTCTCTGCGCTGTTGTTCACCAGGTCACCTTTTTCCCCACTCGGGATCTTTTTCTCCATCTTTCATCTCTCTGGCTTTCCCTCAAGCGTCTGTGTTTCCAGAGCTGTTGTTTGGCTTCCATTTGTCTTGCAGCCTGTATATCAAAGAGGAGGCAGGTGTGGTCTGTTCAGTCTGTGTCATGCAGATGATCAAGATCTGCCTGTAACCGGGAGGATCCAGGTCAGCCGTGGTCAGGACGACTGCTTGTCTGAACGGGAAGTGATTTGCAGTTCACTGGGGGAGCTCAGCTGACTGAATCTAATCTCTCCTTGTGAGACAGACTGGAGGAATGTGGAGACAAATATGAATAATCCTCCTGACCTTATCATTGGATTAGTAAAAGAACACCCTCAGGAACCTCTGCAGCCATGCAAAATATATATATAACAAAAAAGACACCTGTTGCCTGTGTGATTGTGAGTAATTAGTGAGTGTGTGTCCGTACATGTATTTTACATGTGTGGGTACACGTACTGTATGGTGGACAAGAAGCTGTGTCCTCAATCAGAAATAGAGAGGCTCAAAATATTACAGTTTATATATGATACGAGACACCGATGACTGATATATAAACACTATGCAACTTCTCTAAATTACTGTGAAATGACTTCCTAGGCTGGTATTATTTTAGTCCCTCTAAAAAACACAAATGCCTGCTAGATTCTTATTCACTATAAGCTTCCCCAAATAACTACATATTGTGCTAAGAAAAGGAAATGAAGCCGCCGCATTAGAAAGAAGGAAGTCATTGGAGGGAATCTTTGAATGTCTAATTGACTCTTAGTCAAAACAGAGTCACGTCTGCAGAATGAGATATTTAAATTAAGACAGGACGCGTTTCCTCTCACTTTGTCGAGCTTTTCCTCCCTCAGATTAGATTAAAAGCTGCTGAGCATGAAGAGACGACTGTATTGTTCCTATAGTTGCATTCTCATGCTCATTCACTCATAATTGACGGTAATAAAAAAATAAAAAAAACGTCTATATTGACAAACATACATCTGGCAGCAGACGGCAGGTTAACCTTTGTAATCGAGATGAATTAGTGTTAACCGAGGGTGGTAGAGGTACGTGGCCTCAGGGCACATTTCCTGTTAATCATGCAAATTTCGACTCTCCCTCAAATAATCAAAGGCTGCCGAGCAAAAATCTTTTGCTTTCATTATTAATTGTTGCCGGTTCTCTACTCTCTAACACTGCCTGGCCTGTGAACACGCTAACCAGCTACAGCAGCAGTAACAAACACCTTGAGGAAGGACTCCATTCATCAGCCTGTCAGCTCAATAACATCAATAGCCCCGTGGCCAGCGGTTAATCCAGCTACTTAGAGGTCCGCAGAACCACACCTCTCCTCTGATCACAGCAGATGTGTCCAATTCTCAGCCACCCTGGTGCGTTTACTCACTCGATTCTAATCATGGTCTCTTTCTGTTTTCCCACCTCCTCACCCTGACTCTTGAATAGACCTGATGGCGCTAACCAGGAGAGATAATCAGGCTGAGAGACGGTGCATTAGATGTCGTGATTGCAGAGTCGTACAAGTTCCCCACGTAGCCTTCAGTGTCTTTAAGAGTGTTACAGTGCATGAGAATAATGCTCATTTCCAGAGAAAGGTTCAACAAGGAAAATTCTATTGGCTTTGATTGCCTTCTGTGTGTGTGTGTGTGTGTGTGTGTGGAGCAGCTCTGTGATGTGTGGGGCTGCTCCAGGATCTGTTATTCTGGTTGTCTGTCTCTCTGTATTACTCCCTGCAGACGTCCCCCTTCTCTGATCAGGGATCAGCAAGCTTAAACACTGAGGATTGTCCCGAGTGTGTTTCTCTCAGAAGGTCCTCTGTGGAGCAGAATTTTCTTACATGAGATCTGCGCCCTTAAACGCGTCTGTCGGTTCTTCTTGATTCCATTGATTTTTCCACAGTCTGAAGGCTTACAGCTGCTTATTTGAAACTCTATTTCTTTCTCCGTATGAGTTTAAGAGAGAGACAGAGAGAGAGACAGAGAGAGAGAGAGAGAGAAAACACATTTTGTGTGTTTTTCTGGCTAACTCACAAACCTAGAAAGTGACCTTCAAGTCCTGAATACCTGACGTGTGAAAGACATGTGGCCTTGGCCAGCCCTCATCTTTTAACTCCAGCCTTTTCTCTCTGGCTCGACTCTGACCCAAACCCTCATCGCCCTTATCCCTCCCCTTCCACTGCATCAGATCCATGAGGTAATAAACACAACAACCAACCTGACCTGTTCCACAAAAAGCTCAGAGGAAAACGCAGCTCTCTGTCAGATACGACAGGAATCTCTTTTTCTCTCCTTTCCTTCTCTTTACAAGTCAGAGTGATGTAGAGAAAAGTGTATTGACTTTGAAGGTTGGCTACAGAAACATCACAGGCGTTGTGCTCAAAGCTGTCCAAGGTAAAAAGCAGATCAATACTTTTCATATTCCGCTGCGGTGGAGTGCTATCGACCAGGGGGCCTTCACATACCCACGGCGCTTCACAACCAGCATGGCGTGTCGTTCCGAAACGTGCTATTTTAATCAGAGAAAGACACTCTATGTGTCTGACAAGTCTGCTCTCGTCTCCATCCACTACAATCTCGCTCTCTGTGTTCTTCTCTCCCCTCCTGTCCTGCGTCCTCCTGTCCTGTCCTCGCGTCTTCTTGAGGATTGATGGATCAGAAAAGTGGTTCCATCCACAGAATAAGAGTCTAAAGAGAAGCTGTCAGAACCAAAGTGACACAGAGAGATAAAGACATCCACCAGAGTGCATGTGCCGTTACCAGACAGGGTGACACTTAAGAGGCTGTTTGACAGTGTAAGTAGTAGAGCTGGGGCTCAAAGTGTTCTTTGCTGGTGGCGAAAAAACAAGTGCTCCTACGGTTTAAAAGTGATGCTTTTCTGCCCTGCTTCTTCTTTAAGAGGCCTGACATATGTCCATTTCATTGTTGAAGCTTCACACTCCAAAAAACTCTCAACCTCAAATTCCAACATACACAAGTCCGTATACACACTTACCTCCACACACCCTCCAGTAAATTGCTTTGCACTCTTTGAATCCTTCTTCGCTGCCCTTCACGATGTAATCCAGAAACAGTCGGAGGCCTGTGTGATGATGACAAGTCTGGGGCCCAATCACATTCATTCCACTTAATGTGATTTCACCTTTCCTGCTGCTGCTGGCCCGGACCCCTACTGTCAACCTGATATAGCCAGCGTCGCTGATGTGCCTCTTTTTACCTGCGAAACACCCAACGCTGTCATTGCCAGAAATAGCAGATCATGATCATCAACGCGCTCATCATGTTCGTCTTGACTATCACCATCATCTTATAGAGTGAGCAGTGGGTGTCGCTGTCAGGACGAGGGTTTGAAATGTGAAAGTGGAGGTTTCTCACTCCAGGCATCGACGACTCGCGAGGTTCGGTCTCTGGCCCCACAGAGAAACACAGATGTCGTTTATATCTTTTCAGAACAGGCAGACTATTGTGGTGTAGCAAAGGCGTGCGTGGGAAATGTTTGACACGTACCTCTAAGTATAGCAAACACCGAGTTGTATAACCGTGTTTTATGATTCAGAAATCATGTAAATTGTCTGTCATCACTGTATGATGTTAAAGTTATAGTACGTAACATTTCAGTGCTGGTTGATTTGGTCTTGTCAGGGATGCAACAGATGGTCCGTCCGTTTACACCATTGCCAAACAAACAGATTTTTTATTATGTTAAATGCGTGTTTTTGTCCTCCATATCCATTATGTGCATGCATCATTTCCTGCATGCAATTTTATTCCAACATGGAAAAGTGGACAGTCAAACCCATTACATGGATATTGCTGAAAATGCATAGTATGGAAAAAGTATAAAAATTGGGGTATTCTAAATTTAAATGTGTTTTCTGAATTTTTCAAAAGGATACACACAATTTTCGAGGATTATTCATTTCCAAAAAAATATTCTAATTTAACAACACAGTCAGGTCTTTTATTAAAATGTATTATTTCTTTTTTTATGTTTTATATTATAATTAATTTGGCAGAAACTGGTGTCCAAAGAAGTGGATTACTCCCAAACAAACAGCTAAAAGCATAATAAATGTCACAGGTAAAGTGTCTAAAGTTGTCTTTAGTTTGACCCGTTGTCTTTTTAAATACATGAGACGTAAGTGGCATCTTGTTGAGAAAAACCACGTAATGTTTACAGCGT
This sequence comes from Bovichtus diacanthus, assembly GCA_943590825.1. Lineage (NCBI taxonomy): Eukaryota > Metazoa > Chordata > Actinopteri > Perciformes > Bovichtidae > Bovichtus > Bovichtus diacanthus. Next base: position 952,197 of record CALSBV010010871.1, on the reverse strand, counting down.
GCTCAAAGGTCCGGATCGTGTTTTTTACAGTCTCCTCTCATTCTAGAAAACACGTTCTCGTTTTTCAACTACAGACTGTGGAAAGCTTGCATTGCATATATACTCAAATATCCATACCTGCACAGATATGTTGAGTAGCACTCAGACAAGTGCTCCTTCACACCACTACGGGAAAAAGACATTCTCAAAAAGGCCTCATACTGTACGTCGTATGATAATGTGATGGAAGATAAATTATGTCTCTGTTTTCATTGCCATGCATAAAGATGATATATTATTGCTCGAATCCAGTGGGACAACATGATGAGGCAATTAACTGCGCCGGATGCAGACTCATCTAATTATTAAAAGTTTTGTTTGCATTGGAGCTCCCCTGAGATTTAGGTGTAGTTTGACTGTTCCCAACTTGAAGCGCTGCTTGTTGTTTAGGTTTAATGTGGTGCGGCATCCATCCAGACAGACGTGGGGGGAGGTGCTGAGGATTGTTTGACTTCAACTCAGTATTAAATACTGCTCTGCAGCGCGTTGTACCTTTAATTGTTTTGCATTGATTGCAGGTTTGATTATATATTTCCTATTATAACGTGCTGCACTAACTCATCCAGAAACAACATAATACCCCCCCCCCTACAGAATTACTGTAGATGGACTACATACTCCCTTAGTAATTCAACACTGGGCGACAATTATCAACTGGAGCCAACAGCTGGTGCCCTTTAATCCCTAAAAGCTTGTGGTGTTCATTTCAGTTCAAAAGAAAGGCCAATAATGTCAAATAGGGTTAGTGGTACAAACAAACCATGTTATTACTTCCCAGTTCCCAGTTCCCAATGTACCGACCACACGCTCGTCATAGGTGCTCTAGTTTAGTCGAATCTGAATTTTGGCGAGGTAATAGAAACGTATTTTACAGCCGCGATGACTCTACAAGTGGTCAGCAAAGTCACAGTGAAACAAAAGTACGACATGTTGCTCGCCCTTTCTTTTCTCTTTTCATCTGCAGTATCTTTTCCCTGCACGAGGAGAGACAGGTTTGTGGTTACGTGCTGCGGGTATCCTGGTTTATAGGGGCTCTACTCCACGGTATGTGGCTCACACAGAAACACAATATAGATGTATGACAAAATAATAATAAAAAAAAACATTATTTCATCAAAACAACAGGAGGTTCTGTAGCATGACTACACAACATGATTTAAACAGACATTTGTATTCTCATTATATATTACGTACTAAAGGAATATCTTGACATTTTTGGGTGTAGATGGTAAGCTTAGCTTAGCATAAAGACTGGAAACAGGATGACACAGTTAGCTTGGCTGAGTCCAAGGGAACAAGATCCGCTTCCCAGCAGCGCCACAGCTCGCTATTTAACAAGCTACGTCTCGTTTCTTTAATCCGTGCAAAAAACTAAAGTGTAAAAACAACAAGTTGTGGTATTTCACAGAGTTATTTGCCAGAGTATTTGTTGGCCGGGCACAGTGACTCCGCTAGTTGCCTGGCAACGACAGCTCAAGACTCCACGAAGGCCGCGCTGTGGTCCGGCTCGAAGCCCAACATCAGCTTCACAGGGTTTCTAGATTTTTCAGCAAAAAAAAGATATGACGTGTTAATTAATGAGCTGTTAAAGGTGCTAAGCTAACCGGCTGCTAGGTGTAGCTTCATATGTGCCGTACAGACAATACAGGTAGCAATCTGGATTTTACCAAGAAATAAGAGTCATTCCCAAAATGTTGAATAACCTTTAACTCTCAGTACAAAATGAAGAATAATCCAGGTGAAGTATCTATCACAATGAGCCATTTCAGCTGTTCACCAGCACTTTATTTGCATAGTTAGCTGCTGATATTCAGCTGTTATCAGGTGCAAAGAAAAGTTTAGTTTTTGCTGTGTCTCTACGGACATTGTGACTCTTTCCTGACCTCTGACCCTCGTTATATTTGCACACGTTAAATATCTTCTGTCTGCTTTTCATACTATTGTTTTACATATTAAGTTACAGTCACTTGACAGTGAGCTGAGTATCACACGAAGCGTTCTAAAAGAAAGTGACTGTTCAATTTCGCAGTATCAGTGTCTTTTCTCAGGAATTTATCAGTATTTGTATGTTTATCAGTAAGTGTGTTTGCAGATGTACAGTAAGCTGACTCCTGTGTAGGAGCGTATCTTCATCTCAGAGATAAAGTGTTTCTACAACTTCAAGAAAATCAAGAATAAAGAACAAATAGGCTGTATAATAGTATAATAGTACTACCTGTACTTGAGCTGGGCTCCCCACTAGATTATCTTTAGAAATACCAAGTCACATATGGTGTGTGCTTGGTGAATAATTTATAATTCACTCACTAATAAATGTATATTAGTCCCGTACTGTATCATGCAAACCGGAGTATTTCAATGACATTGACGTGAATTGTACTGCGAGCGTACAAACTATATTCCTATATTTGTTCCAGCACTTAAAGCTCTCCTACTTTATACATTTCTGCTTCTCTATATTCCACTCTGTTCATATGATACCTATTTCATGTTGGCCCTGTCTGTGAGAAAGGTTTGTATTATAGAATTATTTTTAATGTAGGTAGTGAGGGTAGAAGATCGTTACCGATTGCAGATCCCTCTGGGACAGACTTGCGATTTTGGACTTTTTCAAAAAAACTTGACTTGACAAGTATCTCATGACGATGGAATTCACAGATAAGTGGTTACTTCCTGCTTTTTTTGGCGGAGCAAAGGAGTCACAAGCTTGCACAGGCAGCCATGGGGTTGATTATCTTGCAGCTCCATGGCCACGCTCCATACGGAAACATCGCTGTGTCTCTTCTTTGTGTGGTGTTGCGAGGCAGGCAGGATCCTGGCAAGGCCTGTAGCTTTCCACTGTGAGCGTTTTATGGTCAGCTTGAATGGTGCACTGATGAAAAATGGAGATCACTTCAGGCCCCACTGTTCTTGTCAGATTTTGCTCTTGGGAACCAGATTTATTAAAAAAGTTTTTTTTCTTTTTATGTCTTGTGACCCGGACGGATTTTTTGTGCCAATTTCTATGCTAATCTGGAAAAAACGTATCGTTATTCTTTCATGATACAAAGAAACCTGTTCACTCCAGGTACGATTTGATTCACACAGTTTTATATTGCGACTTCAAAGATGAACGTAGCTCAGAACTTACACATATCTGTTTGCTGCTTTTTGATCAGATATACTTCAAGGACGTTTTGAGATGAAACATTTACATTCCTCACATGCATCCTGCAACTCTAAGTCCCATATTGTGTTAAGCCTTGTAACCTTCTATGGCTCGCTGCTGTTACAACGCTCATGTGTGCTTGCAGAGGCTTTCTCTCTCTCCTCTGAGATCAGAAAAACACGCTTAAGACTGAACATTCATCCTCATATGTACACATCGATGTACATACATGCGGGTGCACACAGAGACTCATGGGGACATGAAGAGTAGACCTCGCTCAGGCCAGATCATTAATGCAGCCTCACAGAACAAGGCCAGATACAGTGGTCGGCACGGCACACACTTAGAATTGACTGTACATGTCTGTCAGACTTCCATCACCTGCCACTGCACCTAAAGTTTGTACTTGTTCTTATCCTTCCTTGGAATCCCAGTCAATATGTTTGTTTTGGGAGAATGTCTGGGAGGCAGGGAGAGTAAAAAGCTAGAGAAAGTCTGTTTGATTAAAAAGCTGTGTTGACAGATTTGAGTCAACAGGAACGAATCTGAATTGCGTGGCTCAATAGGATGGTCATTAAACTCAGGGGAGGGCCTGAGCATGTGTTTGTGGGTATATGAGTACATCATGAGTTTATGTGGGTGTGCGGTATGATATATAATGGTAAGTGAGTGGTGGAGTATTTCCGTCATACTGTGTCTCTGCCTGCAGTGAAAGCCGATGGTGTCCTGTGGTTAAATCATTTTACTCAGTGGAGAGTATTGGAAGAAACACCAAAGCTACAGTTAAGACTTTAACTCACTGACAAGACCTCACTTGTGACCTGAGACCGGAGGGAATACAAGTGGAAAAAGATTCCAGTAGATGTCAGTTGTGTGTAGCGCATACATCCAGTATACTGTATATTACAAGTGCAGCTTTCTAAAAGCCCTATTCCACTGGAGGAACTTCTCCAAGAAAACCAGGAACCGTATTAGGCACTCAGGACCTTCACTTGGAGGAATCAGGGTCTAAATGTGTGATGGGCCACAGAGAGTCTGTGCTCTAGGTGTAGTAATGTTTTGTGACCTGAGAATACTGCGGTGGAGTTTGATGTACTGGGTGTTGCTGATTGAACTAACAACCCTCAGGGCTGCAACATCAAGCTTCTGCCAGCTGCAGGTTAGCTTAGCTTAGCACGAAGACTGAAAACAGGGGGAATCAACTAGCCTCGGTCTGTCTATGGCTGAAAACTAATCTGCCAGCCAATTATCCCGAAGCTCATTAATCAATAGATGATATCTTGTCTGTTTAATTCGTACAAAAAACAAATAGTTTTACGGGGAGTTATGTGCCCGACTGTTTCTTGGCCGGGTGTAGTTACTTCCAAGGAATACTTCATCACATAATTCCAACAAATCTGCACATTTTCATGTTTACACTACGATTTGTGAAGCGACTTTGTAGAAAGGTGTTGTCATGTGCCGTTATCGGGCTCCCTTTCCACCTCTATATGTCACCTTTGCAAAATCCATTCAAGATTACAACAGTAAACTGCAAATGATGCTATATCTTGTTTTGCTGTGAGTGAAAATTGCGTCTCATACAAAGTTGGTGTATTTAAAGCTGTTATTTGTCTAACTGACTGACTTTGCAGTTCTTCAGAAGTGGTGGAAAAACAAACAGGAATGCACAAAAAGGCTCTTTTAGGACAATTTGAATAAATAGTGGCTGGAATGGTGCTTGTGCGTTACAAAAGAAATTGATAGTTTTATCCTTAGGTGTGGTGCATCTCTGGCTGCCTCTTCATGAATAACAATAGTCTTAGTTTTGTTTGGGTAGATATTTTACACACACTCTAGAGATGTGATGTGTTCCTGTGTGTGTGTGTTACTCTATGTAAGGGAGCTAAAGAGAGATGTGATTCAATCTTGACAAGTAAAGGCAGTTAAGCAGCGAGGGCACACATGAAGAGAAGGAAGGTGTCTGACCGGGGAGGGCAATGTGAAAGTGTGGACGAAGGCAGCCGAAAATGTCACAGTGAAGAAGAAAGACTGTTTAGGCAGTGAGGGATGAGAAGAGAAATGCAATCTGGGCCCAGACAGAGGTGTAACAGACCAATTTGTTTGTGGTGTAATGGAGAGAAGATGGGTTGGCCTGGCTGATAAGTTGGCCAGGTCTGGGCCGGGCTGGACTGGTAGGATAAGAGGTTCTGAGGTCTGTGTGGAAAACACTGAGATAGAGAAATATGTGGTGCAGCTGGGAAAGAAGGGTGAAGTTAACAGGAACAAAAACAAGGTGTAGATGTGATATTTCAGCAATATAAAGCAGACGTCTTATTTACAGAGCAGTTATTAAGTCTTTGGGGGAGGTTCAAGTCAAATCTCGAAGAAATTATATACAGGTCTTATCGTCTCAATTCAAGGTACAGGTCCAGAAACAGCCCCAAAAAAAAACAATGCGACTGCCATGTGGGCCGGTCTACCATCCACAAGGCAATAATAATGGTTTGTGCCAATCAGATGCAAAGGCAGAGACGGCTACCTCGGCACGCTGACCCCTGGCTGCAGAGATAGCTTTTGGAATGAGGAATTTCATCTTTCGGGCAGGGAAGAGTTATAGCTAGTCGAGTCATACCAGCTGTCTTCAGACATGATCACAAAGACCCAGAGTCACACAAGAACGTGGCATAGCGACATTCATATGCTCACCTTTGCAAAGTATCTGGTTCTATAAACTGGGTTGGTGAACTACTGTTTTTTGGGCCTTTTTGCCTTTATTATAGAAAGAGGACGGACAGACCGGAGAGGAGATGACATGCAGCAAAGATCTGCAGGTCAGATTTGAAACCCCAGCCCGCTGCGTTAAGGTCTCAGCCTTGGTTCACGGGCCACCTGCTCTCCCAGTTCGGCTATGTGGGCACATACTACGGCTAGCCCAAGCTTCTTCCTGTGTTTCTCTCGACTGTCCAGTTCAACCCTGGCTTCATGGTCTGATTGTACATCCTCACAGTTTTACTGCATTCTGAGCTAACAAGCTTTTATGACTAACTGCTAACTCGTTAGCGTGAATGCTAATGGAACAATACCATTCCTTCTTGGAGCCGTTTCTACTCCAACAGCGAAGGTTAAATAAAAGTGGATGGTGCTACACAGCTAATAATAATATCTTGTCCCATTTTGTACTGGATTGTCGATTTCACAAAGGTCAAAACTGTCGAGATGGTTTTCTATTCGGTCTATTTCCCAGGTCAAATTTCGCGCTGAGCCAGTCCACTGATCAATTTGACTGTTTTAAATGCGGATGTCACCAGGCACTAAGACGGATCATCACATTCTCATCCTGATCAGATACATTTGATCTGAATGAATAGGCATCATGATCAGATTACACATCTAGTCTGGCCTAGAAATGCCTTGTGATTTTACCAAGATTATATAATTATTAAAAGGAGAATTGTATCCTGTTCATTGTTTATCTAAGCCCCATTGTGGTTATTAGGCCATCAAGGCCTGCCTGTTGTTGTACATGGATTGTGTGACTTGCAACAAGTAAGTCAAGTATCCCTGCAAACAAGTCTAAATCAAGTCTTCATTTTCACAACTTAAATTTGACTCCTAGGTCCAAATCTCTTGTCTGATTTTCTCATTTGACAATATTCTGTCGCTCTCTGGCCAGAATCACTACTGTAGATGTTAATCTTGAATTCTACCCATTTAAAATGGTTTAACTGAAACAGAATAAATAGCTTAAAGCATATTTTCGTTGCAGCAGAGCTGATGTACACTGGTGATGGAAAAAAACAAATAACAGATGTTTTGTCTTCAAATAAATACAAATTTTAGGAATTCCAAAAGTCAGTTTTCTGTAGCGGGGCTCAGCTTTTGCTATTTGGTTTACAGCTATGGGCTTTTCCAGCTGTACTGCTATGGGTAAACCAGATTGGCAGCTGGTGTTATTGGGAAGAGCAGGAGAGTAGGAGCAAAGGGTCCAGCCAAGAAGTCATGAGTTGACCCACCAAGAGAGGCTGAAGGGAAGAGGAAGGGAGGGGAAGAGAAAAGTGATATGGGAGGAACAGACTGACTGACACATGGAGATGGAGGCGAGAAAGTGAAGGGAGGGAGGAGATGATGAGGGCAGAAAGGTGACACGCTCAGACAGAGGGAGAGAGAGAGGGATGGGGGAAAGATGGAGAAAAGGATGAGGGGAGTAAGGTATGCTGCTGATCCACCGGTTTGACCTTGCAGACAGTCTGCACACATGCTTTTGTGCAATGGTGTGTGTGTGTGTGTGTTTGTGTGCACGTGTGTGCGAGAGAGAGAGTCTGAGTGAGTGTTTTTATTTCCAGCATGAGCAAGCTGTGGTTTATTTGCCAAGCAGGGTCAGGGCAGTACGAGCACACACAAACAAGTACACCCGTTACACCACCGAGAAATCTCTAAACTCAACTACAATCAACAAATCAATGACCAAAACATTTTGCTTGGATGGTTGGTCAAAGTTTCTGCAGAACGGCTCATCTATGTTCCTACTGTAAAACTACCTCTTTCTTTGATAGACTGTAAAAGACAGAAACAAGTTTGTTTGCTGGTCTCACTTCCTACAGCGTTTGGTATGTGTGTGTGTGCACAATCTACATTGTATACGGTCTGAAAGCACATAAAACTGTTATTTTTTGGTTTGCAGCTGCTATATGGTTCTTTCTGCATTGGTAGACCTCTAAACTCTCAGGTTGCAGGTAGAGTCTCTCTGTGTTGTTCATTATTGATGGTTTGTTAACCACAAGTCATCATTGGAGGATAAGCATTCAACACGAGCCAGGATCCTTCGCACTAAATATAAATGTTTGAGTATGCGTCGTAACCCTCGTTATATGAACACAGGATCTGCAAAGATGAATGGCCAAGCTTATAGGGTTCAGTCAATAAAAGGGTTTACAATCAAGATACATTTAATTAATTGAAAGAAGTTTATAGTTTACATAACTAGAAGAGAGCACAGTGTAAAAATATCATTTCTGACATAATTGCTTCAAAAACCAATAGATATTGATGTTAAGTCCATATTTTTTTTTTTTTTTTTACAGTTAATGGTCATTACTGTATGAATGGTAGCAAGTCATGAGTCAGCAATTATGGTTAAAGCTGTTAAATCTACGGTTGTAAATGAATCAATAATTTGGTAATAAATGGATTTTGCTCAGGATGCTAGTTTGCAGAAGCTACGTGGTCACATCCATTGGAGGATTTTAATCCTTTAAATTACAAGGACAAAGCAAATTACAGGTCAGGACGTTATACACCATCCAAACGGGTTATTTTTAACATGGCGACCCTGAACAAAGTTCACTAGCGCGAGTTATGTCCGGAAACCTTTAGCAACTTTTAGCAGAACACGCAAGTGAAACACGTCAAACATGCTAACGTGGATTTAACAGCATAACTTACATGTGACAATCACGAGAGAGGATTTTTATTTTTACAGTTTATTGTGACCTGTTGCCTTTAGGAAAGTGTTTGTTTGTATCGTATAATAGAGAAATGTCTGAAATGTTTTGTATTTGTAATATAATGTATTCTCATAATGATTGACGTTGGGTAAAATGCTCCCTCAAGCCCCAGTGAGAAGATACTGTCAAAATAAATGAAAATCAACGCGTTCTTATGGATTTGTTTTATTCCACTTTACCAAATTCGCACCAAACACGACTCCTTAACCAGGGTATGAACTAAATCATGACTTCTGTGTACTGTTACACACATGCTTATTACACCATATATGCTTTTTTTAAATAAAGTATGCATGAATAGAGCGGGGTGCTCATGTTTGCAAACTCCTGCTCTACAAAATGCGACAGAAAAGCAAACCACCAGGTCACTTGCTGTTTGTATGCTGCCTTATATTTGAGCTTTTGTTCTCTACTTAAATAGAAGATGGATGAATTCCCCTTTAACCAAAAATCAAATTCTATGGTTTCAGTTGACTTCTAATGATTCAAAACGAACAATAAAATCACCACAGACGTCTTAAAGCTCACTGTGAGGATGACCTGCTCTTCAGGTCCTGGACAATCTACCAGTGTGTGAGAAATGTTGCTGATTGTTTCTTACTCTTGTATCTGCAGTGTTTAGTTTAAAAAGATTGCCTATGCATCAAGGCCACTGCCACAAAGCAACATATCGACCATTGTTTGATTAATGACGGTGGCTATCTCTGCTGCAATCATCTCTCATCCTCTGGTAATCACAGCCTCACTCGCCCATCTGTCTGCTCTACTTTCAAATCACACCATCTACCTGCCAACCTGTCTGCAACCAGAGCCCAGTAATGATCCGATCTGCCCTTGTTTCTTGGTGTAAAAATAGTCAGATACATAATTAACATCATCGCTCATAACAGCTCCAATAACTGACTGTCGGGGGGGGATGAAGGATGAGGTTTGGGCTCATCTGAAGGCAGAATGTTGTTAGTCCAAAAACTACTCAATCATCCCATCTTTGCACTTCCTGCATGGCAATTGGAAGGTTGCCAAACATGGCTGCAGTTCTTTATTTGCACTCAATTTAGATAGTTTGGCGCCCAGACTGTTGTGTGTGTGTGTGTGTGTGTGTGTACGTGTGTGTGAATTGTCTCTTCTGTCAAACCTTATCGCTCTCTTATTCTCTCCTTTTCTTCCGTCGTCTATTTTCTGCTTCTCTTCCATCTGTGGTTTCACTCATCTCTTTTTCTTTTGTCTTCCACAAACTCCCGACCTCCTCTCCCCTCTTCGTCACCCTCGCTCCCTTTCTTTGTCTCACATGTCATGTCCACCTTCTGTCTCTTGACTCATGGTTTCACTTGTCAGTCTTAGCTGTCCGTTAGTCTGCCTAGGTTGTGTTTGAGGTTACGGAGTTCACTGTGCTTTAACAGAGCCGGTCCCTCGCTGTGGAGGCTGTCTCGTCTGGTTTCCACACGCCAGGCTGAGAGCGGCCGGCTCAGGACGTGCTCGTTATTTGCCACACAACCAGTGGTGCCCCCCCCCCACACACACACACACACACACACACACACACGGACATGGACACACACGGACATGGAACCACACGGACATGGAACCACACAAGATGAAGTTATTTAGCTCGACAATGACCTGATTAAAATCAGAAAACTCTGACTGTGAATCCATCACTATTCTGCTTTTTTTTTTAAACATGTAAGAGACATTTTAGCTAGCTTGCAAAAGTGACCTCATAGTTGTTTTCCAGTCTTCTTCAGACTTCTCTCTTCTTTAAAGAAAGCATCTTACGCTCCTTAATGATGCTGTGAACGTCCCATTGTGACTTTCTGCTTGTATTTTTTCCCCAAATGTATTCCTCTAATACCATTTACAGGTAAAGCTTTTGAATTACGTCATCTTTGTCAGCTAGATACTGCGGTGACATTTCCTAACCTGGTACCTGCTGTGTTAGTGTACCTTTAGATTCCCCGAGCCCCAAGTTCTTTGTGGACAAAGACGGAGCTGGCGAGGGACATAGACCTGCATCCAGGGAGCTCTTGTCTCCAGCGAAATACATTTCTCTGCTGCTGATTTGCTTTGTCAGATGCGTTTTGTAGGAAAAGTGCTTTCCTGCATCACTTTCACTGACACTCTAGGAAGTGTGACTTATCACAGAGGTCATAGCAAGAACGCCGCGTGAATGGTTGGGCATACAAAGTGAAGCACAATGTTTCCTGCATCACACTTTTTTATTGGCTTCACCTGGTTAAGGTTAGGAGAAGATTGTGATTTTCTGGTTTTTGGTATTGTGGTTGAACATAAAAAAGCCAGTTTATCCCATTTTATGCTTCAATTCAATACTAATACAAATATTTACATATTTCCTTTTATTATTGTATGAGCTTAAGCCTAATTCTAACAGTGTTGATCATGCGTTGGGCGCCGGATAGTGGAGCGAAAACTAATGAAATACATTGATAGTTTGCAGACACTTTCAGCATGAACATATTACTTTAGCATTCCTGTGACTCTGTTTGTTTACACTCTGTTTCCAACAGAATTGACTTGTCAGACTGGGCAGGGGATTCCAGGCAGTCAGTGGTGTTTTCAGTCACTTGTTATACATCTCTGAACTGAGCCCTGGGCCTGGCGAGACCTGCTTGGCCCTTCAGTTGAATAGTTGCCTGTTTCCATGCCTCTCTGTCTCTTTCCTCTTTATGCTCCTCTACCATACCACCAGGGTCGACTATGCCATCTGATAGTAGTCCAGTGAGTTCGACAGACCTCCAGCTGGGAGAGAAACTTCCCAGAACAAAGAATAGAACAGTGACCTGGCATTCCATTGCTGAGGAGCCACTGCCAAGCTCACTGATTGAAACCTCGCCTCAGTGAGCTCCCCCCTCCCTCCATGCTTCTTCCCCCTACGCCACTCTCCCACCCCCCCTTACTCCACTCCACCTGACTGCTAAAGGGACACATAGAGGTATAGAGAGCCACTGAGAAATAGAGTAGGCGAGCTCTCGATCAGAATGCGAGCGGTGCTCGAGTCTCCCAAGCACACAAACAAACCTGTCTGCTGGAGAGTTTGGCACACATTGACCTGACCTTATGGTCCAAGGTTCATGTGCTCTTTGACAAACTGCAGCTCCAAAGTTTTCCTTCACCTCTTAAGTGCATGGCACAGAATATCAATGTGGATCAAGAGTGGCGTGCCATTAGACTCCCACTGAGAGTTTTTCTATTAAGACCTATGACAACAGAAGGGTCATAATGGGGAAAAGTGTGCAGGCTCTTCATAATGTTTACTGTGCTGTTGTCACCTCTGTAATAATAGTAATGATATTCTTATGGAAATCCACTTGAAGGCCATTTTATAACACACACTGGACTTGGACAGCTTTTTATTTGTAATGCATCAGTGCAGTGTATTCAGAGGAGGAGGACCTTGGTCCCATTGAATCCAGCTTTGTGACTGGTCTAGTAGTCACAGTAGTTTCACTCTGTTTTCTTTTTCTGGATGCTAGTTTCTCAGAGAACTCAAGTGTTTCCTAACATCTGTTAATACAGTATACATATTTGAGTTGTTTCAAATGTTGTGCGTTCCAATTCAAAATCAGTTGTTGGACACAGTCGATTCCAATTTGGATTCAAAGGTAAGGGTGTACTCTTACCTTCTGCCTCGCTCGGGCACACTCCTTCGGCACAGAATGTTGGCATTGGATTTAAATTGCTGGCTGCAGAAGCGTACGATATGCACATTGGGATTGGGCATTAAGGGGAAGCCTCCAACTGCAACTTTCAGATCCTACCAGAATAAACTCCACCAGCACTGCCACATTTCTTTTTTTGTCTTTGACCTCTACTTAACCAGGATGAGATCTCTTGAGATTGAAATCTATATTCCTAACAGCACCCAGCTGAAACAAACTCAACCTGACATTATATTTAACATTTAGAAAAGACATGCTTGCTTTTGTTAATGCCCGACGTGCCCGTCTCTCTGGCTTGCTGTCTCTTCCTCACAGAGCAGCTCGACACACACAGGAAGACACTTTGTTCTGAGGTAAATTGATGATTGTGGCCTAATATTACTCACAGCATGTCACCATGCACAGTCACAGAGACCCAGAGACCAATTTATTCTCCTGAAAATGCATTTTAATAACCTGGCAGTAGCCCAAAATTGAAAAAAACATCCAGAACCAGACCTGAAACCTGATACATTGCTGGGACTCGTCACGCATGGATAGAGTAGAATATAGTGGAGTTCTAGATACTAAAAGTCCCAATGAGCATCCCTACACAATTGGGTTTAATTAAGTTGTAAAAGTCAAACATTATTAACACATTATTCTTTGTAAATACTTCTTCAGCTGGTCTTTGTTGTGTTTGACATGAAGAAGAGGTTGAAACTAGAATATTAGTCACACACACCTTTTAAACTTGTGTTATTTCCATCAGCAGGAAAAGAAGCAGACGTGTGCATCACTTTGATTTACACACAAGATAAACGATGCAGCCGTGCGTCCCAAACTTGGTCATTAGTTGTTCCTAGAAGTTGTCTGGGTGTAGCAGAGAGTTTTCATCACGTTTTCTGTTGCATTAGATGGAAACAGGCCTTCCCTTTAATTAGAAAAACAGACTCTTCCAGAGAGGTGACACTGCTCTCTTTCGCTGGAGAGGAAGTACGGCATATGGATACTAAGCCACAATACCTGCTGCAAATGTGTGTGTGTGGGTGTTCAGGTGTGTTACAGTTTGTCTGTGGGTGTTTGTCAGTCTAACAAACAAAACCGTTTAAGACCATCTGCCTTGTTAATGGGGGAGCGTGGTGCTAGTCGATGCTTTGATAGCAACCTTTGAAACTACGGACATCTGTGTGTGGTGTGGTGTCTGCGTGTGTGTGTGTGCGTGTGCGTGTGTGTGTGTGTGTGTTGTTGGTAGAGATGGCTCCATCTGTTTGCATTGTTTCTCTCCTTGATTGCTCCGCTTCCAGCAAACTTGTATTCTGGGACTGTTTTATTTTGGAACACACACCCACGCATGCATACCTACGAGGAAGCATGTGCATACACTCACACACGCGCAGACACACAATGAGCACTAAGTGACATATCCTAGTGAGTACAGTATGCGCACAGATGTGGGAAATAAGAGTACAAACAGAAAACTTATGAAAGACCAGTGATTTCTTTGTTCAAAAGAGTCTTTGTCTTTTCTCCAAATGGCAGAAAATTTGCGGATGATGGAACATTTTCTTAACTCGTAATTATACGGGTTGCCCAGAGGCCAAACGTTTAACAATGCGGCTTAATTATTTTTGTTTATTAAATCTTCGAGCAAGATTTAACATTTTCAATGCACTCCTTTAATCTGTCACTCTCTCTGTTCCGAAGGTTCACTTTCGCCATGCTATTGCTTGTTTTTGTGTGTGTGTGTGTGTGTGTGTGTGTGTGTGTGTGTGTGTGTGTGTTGGGCGTCACGTCCTATGATGTCAGTGCATGTGTAAAGTGACCCAGTGTCAGGCTCCTGGGACGCGTGAGACATAAGGCAGAGACAGGGGCAAGAGGTTAATAAACACACATACACGCACGTTCACACATTCTTACTTGCGTAGAAAAATGTTAAAACACTCAACAGACACCAGACGTTCGCATTCATGTGTCATTATTTTTACTTACTTTTTGAGTTGAAATGAATTAAAAGAAGCATTGAATTGTTCTTAGAGCTACACGTACTGTGAGTCATGAAGTCATGGAGCTCAGCTGAACAAAAGTACTTCTCCTTTTTGTTTCAATGCTGGGAACGTAATACTCGAATCCTTGGAGAGCTCGCGGACACGTATACACGCACACACGTATACACGCACACACGTAACGGCCACGTGCATCACAACCACGCCACGTGTTTTGACCCCGGAGTCAGGAGAGTGGCTGGGGGCCAGGAGGGACCTCACTCTGTCTCTGCTCATATTATTCAAAAGAATAAAGCTTTTTTTCCTGTAAATTGAAATTCGAAACAAAATGCCGATTAAGAGCTAAGAGACCTCCCTGGAGGACGGAGCGATGGCATTTAACATGCAGCCCCAGTGTTTAGCCCCAGTCCTTTCAAAAAAAAGCAACAACCAAACCAATCTCCCTGAGAACGACGCACCAAATTTCTTGCGGATGGAGCCCAGATATACAAAGTGAAACGAAGGCTTCATGGTTTATCATAGCGGCCATAGTGTTTATTCTACTAGGAGCAAACAAACAGGCTGCCTAATAACACTGGCAGAGGATATTTCCTCCAGCACATATATAAGATGACCTGAAAGCTACTGTATGGCCCTCAGTGAAATTTATATGAACAGGCTTATGTTCACACAGAGGTGAGTGCATCTTGAATTGCACGAGATACGAGACCTTGTATGGTAGTGAAGTAGAGATTCAAATGGCATGAAAACACTTCATTCAGATGGCAGTTTTAGTGTTAAACTGCTGAGGCTCGAGACACTCGGTAAACAGCGGGGTGTGACTGTGTCATGCAATGCAACAATGTTAATCCTCTCAGGGGTCGGCGGTCAGCTTTTCTTAAAGACGTATTTGTGCAGAACAATGAGACAGTCACTACCAGGAGCTGAGACGTACTTGATGATCCTGGGATTCAGGGAAAACATGGAAAACACATTGTAACTGGAGGAAATGTGTGAGAGCCTATGGGATTTTTTTTCCTACGGTCCGTGTGAAATTTGAGCTGCTATGTTTTCATTAATATTCTCTCGGTGTGCATCTGTGGCTTTAATGCAACCGTATGTCCAACAGAATATGTACTGCTATTTTGATTTGCCATATGTATCTGAAAGATACGGAATTGCTGCTTGGATCTCATTCTGCTGCAGGTTTTTATTATTTTCTTACAGTCCAAGAAGTGTGACATCCTCATAATGTGCAGGGAAGAGGTTTACTTATTTCTTTCTATGCTTGTGCTTGCAGGCAGCATTGATTTCTTTTCCTAGTCTTTAACCAAAACAACACTGTTTCCATAACCTTGAAGGCACAATGAGTAGGATTTGTCCTCCGCGGCGCTCACCGTCCCCAGGTTCACGTTAGTATTGCAGCGAGCTTTGTCTGCTTGACGTTTTGCTTCACTACATTTGCATTTTGTGTCCGACATTTCTGTAGCTTGCTGCGATCTGGCACCTGCTCGCTACGGTTATATAAAGGGTGAAACGTCCCGTACACAGCCGAAGAAAAGGAAAAGAGAATCCAGGCAGGGGGCGGGGTCTATGCAGATACAGACAGGTCACACACTTCTGGTAGGTCATAAAGGTCTGAGTCTATTTATTTCTTTGCTAAAATAAAATCGTACTCATTGTGTCTTTAACCAAGTTCTTTGAGTTTCCTAAACATAACCAGAAACACCTTTAATAAGCTTAACTGTCAGAAGCAGGAACAACTAATGAACTAAAGAAAAACCTGGTGGCTTGACATTTCCTCAAAAAAATGTTTATGTAAATGTATATTTATTTTTCAGGGAACAGGGTTGCATAATGCTGTGTTTTCACATCCTCTTACTGTATATCTCAGGCACCATTAGCATAGCAGAACGCTGGCCTGTGTGCTTACAAAGTAGAGTTATAAATACCGACTGCGAGCACACTTGCCCACAGAAACACACTCAGTAAACACTACTTATCTAAGTCCCTTTGTGCCACTGCTCCGAGAGGGCTGAATTTATTCTTTGCCTATTTATTTGATGTTGATGAAAGAATGGATCAAGTCCAATCACATCAATCACATCAAAGACCTTCTGTGTGACGCGAGGAATGGCACACATGATGCACACATACGTACACACATAGGTGCACCGGCGCACCGTCTGCTAAACCTTTACAGTTTGATCAGAGTCCTGATCTTCAGAGAACACAGGTATGTGAAGTATCTAATGGAGACGGAGCGCTTGTAAACAGAATCTCTAGGCTCGTTCCCTACGACTTCACTAAATGCACAATGTATTCACCGGGGAAGGAAGTCAGGGCCGTATGACTTTATAGTATTTAACTGCCACCGTCGGTCTCTATCTGGGGGTCAAAGTCACGCCGTCTCTCTCCCCGCAGCGCCACACATCCTCGTCGCCCTTTCTTTATCTTGGCATCCTCCGTCTCTCATCTTTCGCTCTTTCCCCACAGTAGTATAGAAAACATACTGAGAAAGAAGCCATTTAAGATACTTCTCTTCCCAAAAAAAAGAGGGATTAGAGAGTGCTCTTTATTTCCCACAGGTCAGCTGATGCGTTCTCTCCACTATCATCGGCATTATCCATACGCGGCCCTCCGCCACTGATCACCAGACGTGAGTGTCTGTGTGTGTCTGATGCGACGGGCATGACGAACATGATACATCTCATCACATGCTTCTCCTTAGCGGATTAACAGGCAGGCTTCCAACCGCATTTATGCCAATGCTCCTGTGGGGACTGGCTTTGTGCAGGCAACGGGAAAATTCAATCACTGCCTAAAGGATAGGAACGGGCTGAATGAAACGCTGCTTTGGTTCCATTTCTGTGTTAACCGCTGTTTTTCAAGGCTGCAAATGAGGAAAGAGAGAGAGAGAGAGCTGGTGTGCAACTTCTCAATCTGTCCCGCTCGGATTTTTGACTTTGTAGGGGAACGGCGTTGTGGCAGGATGGATTTAGGAAGTGGAACGTGAGGACACACCTGGTGTCTAATGTCTAGACGGATCTCGTGATAAAGTAGTTTCGGAACTTTGCGCACAGGTTTAAATCCACATCACCTGCTTATGAATCCTGATACTGATATGGAAGAGATCCCATCCAAATGACATTTCCAGATATGAAAACCTCCACAGCTTCATGTCAAAATAGATCCTAATGGTGTATATATGGACAGCGAATATATAGTATTAATCAGTTCCCTTTTTATTACCTTAAATTGAAATACTTTTGTACAATAAATTATACAGGCTACGCTTGCTAGCGTCATAGCATAGCAACAATACCTTGTTTCCATATTAAGAACTGATAAAATAAAGCAAGAAAGCTGGATTTTCTAAAGGCCTTTTAGTGCGACACCATCCTGTTTTTCACAAGCTGGACTTATAGACGTAGAACCACCTCCCTTTTCCATTTGCACCACTTTCAGCAAAAAATGATTAAGGATTTGTCCACATTTTCAGACATCATGCGGTGAAAAAGAGTCACAAGATGTGGTGTTGTAAATGAAATACTACGGTGTGCTGATAAATAACTCCGACAGTGTGAGAGTTCTCCAAAGAGCAGGCTACACACCACACACGCACCTTCACCACCGCTCACACCGCTTTTACTTTAGGTCTTCAAATCAGGTAGAAAAAGAAAAGAAGGGAGTTTTATGTGTCTGACAAGCTGTGTGTGACTTACAATTTCCAACATTATGCTAGAGCACAGAGTGCCTGCTTGATACACTATACTCGACATCTGTTCATGCATTTATGCCTCAGAGAATTTTACAGCGTTGATAGGTATCTCCTAGAAACATCTGCCTAGAAAAACACCCCAGTCCCAGGCTAAATAACACAATTGTCAAATACACTCGAGTATAGTTCGCCAAGCTTGCCAACATCCAAAGGGAAGATCTCGATGTCTTAATTTGATCACAATATTACCTACGCCAGCGCGAGCACTATGAAAGCAACTGTCAGGAAACTGCAGTGCATGCAGTCTCTAGAAACCTTATCAGCACAGTGTGTTCATTATATTTGACTTTACTCGCATGTTTTCTTTTATTTGGTTTGAGCCCTGTGAAAACAGATCTATACATTTGCAGGAAGTGGAGATCTGTTCCTGGGTGTGTTTGTCAGCTGTATCTCTGAAGACCAATATTTACATGTGTCGGTGTCAGAAATGACAATTATCCTCTTCATTAAATGTACTTCACTTCAATCTAGTGTGGCACAGGTGCCATTTACTTTCATGTCATGCATTATGACTCCTTTAATACTCCAAACCTAAACTTTATTATTATGAGCTTGACTTGAGTGCTGAGTTGAGACTGACTCAGGGCTTTGCTCCACCTCAGGCAGGCACTAGTTATCTGAGATATATCAGTCATATATCAACTGAATAAGTAATGCATGTGTGTGTACTTGAATGTGAATATGCGCATGAATGCTCTGGTGCTTGTATACCTCTGTGTGCTGTGAGTGTTTGTGTGTCTGGCTGCTGTGGGACTCAGAGAGGAACAGAGAGAGAGAGAGAGAGAGAGAGAGCAGTAGGGGAGGAGAGGTAAACTAAAGCTGCATGACGAGTACATCGGTGCACAGAGCTCCGACCTGCAGCGAGAGTCCGAACACAGATACAGCGTGTCCAAGCAGACAGTGGGGGGAGAGGGAGATTTCCCTATGGAGGCAGGCCAGGGATGCTGGACACCTGAACACACATGGATACACAAACAGCAGCGAGCCTGCACTTACAATCCTGCAAGCAGCCGCACTACAAAACACAAACAAATGATCAGATACGTGCACACATGCATATATTCTGCGCTAAAAAAGATGGGCACATTTGGGACTCACACAGACAGTCAAAGAGAGAGTGTCGGAGGGAGTGATGCTATTTTTGCATCTCAGTGGGCTGAATTTTCTCTTACTCCTTGAAATGTAAAGTTGACTTCCACTTCCCATCAGTACCGGGCCCTGACCAGAATACACAGTGGATGTGGGGTGACTGGAGGTGAGCGTTGTCTTGCCCCCTCCTCGATACACTATCAATGTCAAATTCACCTCACGCACGTTCTCTGTCTTCACTGAGGCAACAGGAGGGAAGAAAAAAAACAGAAGAGGAACAAACACGAGTGTTGAGGCAGGAATATTGGATATGCACATGATGCCTGGTGCTTTCTGCAACCCCCTAAGATGTGCAATGTGAGTCGAAGGTGTGATGTGGTCGGTGTTTCTGCATGTTTCTTTTCTTTCTGTCTGAGTCATTATCTGATTGACATATTTAATACATGTCCTGTGATGATTCTCATGGATGAATAAACATCACAGCTCGCAAACGGAGCAAAAAGCTAAAGAGAAAGCTATGAGTAAAATGCTGTGGAAGATGATTACCAAGAGAACATGAGGGGAAATCTATTTCCACATAATTTTGCTTTGATGGAGAGAATACTTTAGGATATGCATTACACTAAATAAAAGACTGTATTGGGAATAAGCACTATATGTGATTGACAAGGAGAGGAAACTGGCGCCCTCGTTCTAGGGCGTCAAAATGACAATATTTCAATGTGACACTCTGTTCTAAAGGAAATGATCATTGAAGAGCAGAGCTAACAGCTATCACTTGAAATGACTCGTGTAAAGTCAAATCTTACACTTATAATGTATTGTCATCCGCCCACGTGGAGGAGAGGAAGAGGAGGGAAAGAGGTAAAGAAACAGGACTGTGACCAATTTCCTATTTCTCATTGGCAAGTGTTATCCCTCAGGGTTAGTTTGGAATTGTGAGGGTGTAACAACCGTCAAGATACCTAAGTGGGTTTCCTACAGTTGACTCTGAGACAGTTCTATTACTAACGTGTCGAACTTTTTTTAACCTGTCTGAGTCCGTGTCAGGACGGCAGTGACGGAGATGAATTTATGTCCCAAAAGGTTGGATAACTTTCTTATGGAGCCCCTCCACACACACATCACATTGAGCTCAGTCTCCTACTTTAATCACATGTTTCACCCCTAAATGAAAAACATAAGTGTTGATTATTCACTCCCTATGTCTTAGTTACCAATAAGGTCACACATAAGCAAACACAGCCCCTGTAGTGCATCTGATTACAATGCACCAAAAGCTATAATGTTAAGTTGAAACGCTGCATTCCCTAAAACACACACTTCCTGTACACTGTCAATACATTAACTGCAGGGTTTCTGTGCTGCAAAACAGCCGAGCAATTTGATTGCACTGCATGAGCTGTTTGGATCATTCGTTTTTATTGAAGATAGATTTCAATTCCAAAGTTGTTAGGGTCCGCCGAGTCCAAATAAATGTGTTGACCATGTACACTTAAGCAAATGAGCTGCATTTAACGCATCAATCATCTGGAAAAGAGAAGTGTACACTAATCGTACGTGGAGGCTGCAAGTATTCATTATTTATTCATTTTGTGGTGAATTATTATTATTATATTTGTCATTCTTTGCATTTTCAGGACAGTGTGGAAATGTGGGATGAGATGCAATAAAGGTTCCAAGGCCGCAATCGAGCCCCGGGCGTCACGGCCGGATGGCACGCGCTGTAACTCGGCCACAACAGGGCTCAAACGCTTCCTTTGGACCTCGTCCTGTCCCCTTGTCGCTCTCTGAGGACGCCTGAGGGCTCCGGAGGTCAGTCACTAAAAGCTTCTTGCAGATAGCGTATGTCAGCGTCATCGTGCTAATAAGTAAATACACTATCTGTTTGATCTCAAACCGGGGTCAAAGGTTACAGCGCAGGTTAAGTTTAGCAGGTCAGGAGGTTACAATCGTTATTTTTTTGCTCCAGCTCACAGACGTTCATCCATTCATTGACGGGGTGGGAGGTCACGCAGGTTTTTAATACGGATCAACGTGGCGAAGAAAGCAGCTGCGGGTAATAACCCAGCACAACCGGACGTCCCCGAGTCCGAGCCGTCTCATTGGTCTAAAGGAAACGCCACGACCATCAGGACAGGACAGGAAGTAATGCTACTTATTCCAATCAATGATATTTTTATTGACCAGAGAAAATAGCCTTGTCAATGCACTCTCTCTGATTAACTCCGCTCATCAATGATAGTATGGGCTATTGACTGAGCGCATCAGAGTGCTCGTTATAAGGGCCATAAATGGGGAGAGGTGACTGTAGAACATTGATCCCTGTCTCTTGGACACTGGGGTGCTGTTAACAATACCATAATAACATCCTTCATGAATACTACTGAACATAAGGCAGGGTTAGGAAGCTTGAAAAATATTAATATCATACAAAAAGAAGTTTGTAGCTTGACTCTTTTAGCCTGTGCTCTAATCACAAAGATGTGTTTATCGTAGGCTGGAGGTTTTCTGTGCACTAATGTCACTACCTCTGATCACCCTGGCAGCTTGGGACTTTTTGAAAGCATTTAGAAGCAGCTGCTTTTTGAAAAGAAGGTTTTGTACGGTTAAAGAATTTGCAGGAATCCAAGCTACTCAAACCATTAAAGCTGTTTTCTCTTAAATAAATTATGGAGTCTAACAGTTTTACCCTGTGGTCGACCTCAAGGCAGAGCGCATAAACTTGTTGTTTTTGCAAAGTTACAGAAGAACTCCACTATCGTGCATTTATCCTGCAATTCTTTATAGAAAAAACACATATCATGTTGTGAAATAACACTCCACACGTCAAACAAAGCAGATGTCTGTATATGTCCTACATCAGAATACAAAAGTAGTAGACGATTTCTCTACGTTCTACTCTGGCACGACTCCAACGTTTTTTCACGAAGGAGGATGAGAAAATGCTTGCTTCATTAAGTATGTCTTCGTATTCCTGATTAGATTAGTTTCACTAAAATAACTTGTCATTTCTCCGATCAGATGACAAACGCAGGAATGCACAACTGAAAATCGTCAACGGCAGAAAACACTTCACAGTGTCGCAGAACAAGAGCTGATAATGCCGTTTTATGCGGCTGGCGAGCATTTAATGACTAAAACGACAGGAATGTTTATCTATAAAGCGTGGAATGCAGCCTGGCAGTCGACTTTTAACCACTTCAGGTTGGAAGTTAAACCTACAAGTTGCATTGTGTTTGCTTTAATGCATCTTCTACTGCTGAGCGCAGTGAGGAGATGAAGTTAGGCTCAGGGCTAAACCTGCCGCTAGATAAGTTCAGCTGAAATAATTAGTTACCGTCGGTTAATAATTGAACTGTTGATACGAGCTTGTTGCACACACACTTCTCAGTTCACTATGAAGCCCTGATAACATACACATTTGTTTTTTTGTTCACATTACAGATAAACCACCTTCAATATGACTTAAACATGTGAAACTGTACGTTTCACTGGCGTGTAACAACAAGCTTTTAAACCAATAGGATGTCTGGAAACAGCTCGGCTCCGCTCAGAGCACTCAGCACATCAGCTTAGTTGAATTTTAAAAATATTTATCGTTGTTTAGTTCACATCTGAATACATGCTTATGATATTTACTGTAAGGCTGTGATATTTCTTCTGCCGTGGCGTAAAATCAATATCTTCTAAATAAACCTGAGTGGCGTCTCAGCGCAGGCGGCTATTTGTTACGACGTCGTTTAGTTGTGCCTGTGAGTGTTTAAAAGGTCTGATGGAGAGTCATTCATGCAGACAGTTTAGACAGCCACCAACTTGCTGATATGAAATAGCGTCTCAATAGCTTGTTATCGACTGTTATGGTGTTTTATCATTTATTTTGATAAGTGAAATCAAATTCTGGACACAGGCCAGGCTGCCATTACCCACTGAGCTATAGTGGAGCAGGCCAATGGGAGTGTGTGTGCACACACAGGTTTGTGTGCGTATGTGAGTGTGAAACAGAGAAAAAAAAAAAGAAGAAGAAGATGGCATTAATGTCCATTTGTTATCTTTCTGCTTGGGTGGATAAATACTGAGAGCCTATGAAATCAGTGGTATGCGGCCTGGGACAGCGCACAGAGGACAAGGCGGAGCCTGATCCCTTAAAGATGTTATTAATGGCCATAGGCACACACACACACACACACACACACTCACACACACACACACACACACACACACACACACACACACACACACACTGTTTGCGATGCATAACTCACAGTAGTAAGCCTCTTTCTGTGTTCTGTCACAAGAGATGGTGAGCAGAAAGCAGAGCAGGGTGACTTTATAATCCCTGCTGTATTTATACTCCACCCTGCTGACTTCTGCACTTCCCACCCTTCTTCGTTCCTTTTTTTTTCTTTCCATTCCTTCATCATTCTTTCTTCACCCATCTCCTATATACACATATCTGATCTTATCTGGCTTCAACAACCTAACCCTCTTTATAGTACTGTATTCCACAATATATTTTGTTTTTTTTAATTATTCAATCAGGGTGTTTCAACTTCCCGCATCGTCTCTTTTTCCCTCACATTCTTCTAGGGGCTCTCACTCTTGTTTTTCATTCTATCTCCTCCTTCTTCTTCTTTTTTGCCAGTTCTCAAAGTTATAGGGGAAGCAAAGAGCAGAGAGCTAAAATACCTGACCTCTTTCCTTTCCTCTGTCTTGTAGGTTTCTCACTAAACACAAGATTTCTTTTCCATCTGACCTCGTTCTGCCTCCCACTGTCTTTTTTTTTTTCTCATTTCTATTTCTCTGTTCAATGTTCTTTCCTCATACTTCTCATATGTGCCTGTTTACCAATATCAAATAAGACATCCATGCACATACATATGTTTGCATGCATGCAACACATAGAAGCAGTGACAACACACACACACACACACGTGCGCGCACACAAGCAAAAAGAGAAAGATTTGGAGGCAGAAAGAGTGTTAAAGAGAGCTCCTATAGAGCATGCAAGCAGTCCCAGCTGGAGTGTCTGGGAAGGTGAAGAGAGGTTTCTTCTCAGACTACTCCGTGCCAATTTCTCGACTGCATAGGATCCTAAAACTTTTAGGGCTGAGGGAGAAGAAACAGAGGTCCGATTGGATTAGAACATATCAATGTAAAAGACACCATTAAAGGAAAAAACAAAAACATTTCTACACAAAACAGTTCTGTGTGTGTCTCCTTTAAAAAAGGAAACATTTCTTTACTTTGCAGGTATGCAGGCGTCACCATCAACATGTCTCTGCCTCTTTAGTGTTTTTCAGTTCACACTATGCTTGGTGTTGCTCCACTCTGGACCAATCCCAGCAGACAAGCCAAGAGTGCAAATCAATGCTTCTGAACTGACGTGCTGAGGCACAGCAGTTTTTTCCCCAGGCTTAGCTTAGGTGTACCTTAAAAATCAATGGCAAAGAAACATGCTGGATGATACATTTATACCTTTTCAGAGACCATATATATATATATA